>JAQBSW010001531.1:0-130420 GCA_029291075.1 Eudiplozoon nipponicum
AAGGAATATTTAAATTATATTTATTCACGAAGAGAGACAATGAGACATGGAGCACAGTTAAGTATAGGATCAATTAGCAAGTTGGATCATATAAAATTAAGCCGCATATTTGAAGACTAAAATAAAATGAATGTAAAAAATACATAGATAATAGATAATTAAACAAGAAAATTCTCTGTGGAAATTCAACTCCATAAATACGACACAAAAGAAATGATCTATGACAAAATATCTGTCTCCATTGAAGAATTTCATACGAAAAAAAACGAGAAATTTCTCTTTAGAAAATGGGTTATCGAGAATGACAACAACATCAGTCGAAGAATTATAATTAGAACCCCTTACATAATAGAACGTCTAAAAAGCATATATATATCTGTATATTTATATATTTATTTTGTTAGTAGTCAATTCATTTAATGAAACATAGGTATATTTTACCGCAACTTTATAAAAAGCGTATATTATCATATAGCGCTTCATACCAAATTCTTGAATGATATTTCTGACAGGCGCTGCTGCATTCAATTCGGAAAAAATTTAATCATCATTAGATTCGAAAATATTGCTACTGAACAAGTGTTCATTCTCTTATCTCGATTGGGTTTCTAAATAAAGTTTGAATTCATTTGCGAGTCCAAAGTTATTCGTTTCAGTTTAAAGATTGGTAGGTCTGTATCGCCTGATATCATAAACTTGAAACTACGTCAAGGACGTAAACATCACTATTTGCCAAAAATTGATAAAGTAATTCGTAAAATTTCCTGATCTGCGTTTTGACTAACGCAGTTATTATTCCAGTAGTTTTCTTTTTGTGAACAATATATTTCGGCTGCCGTTATCGGTCGCCTTCTTCAGTTGGTCCATCCTTACCAGTTTTAAAAAACAAACTAATGAAGCAAGCGCGATATTTCCTCTGGCCATATCATTTATACTTCAGACTGATCTTTCGCTAGATATCTGCATGTCATATGGGTGTATGTGTGTGCATTTCCGTGACTTTTATGTTAAATAAGTGAGACTAAAGTGATTGAATAATAATTTATTATTTAAATTCGTTAGACTATTTGTTTTATACACTCCATGTGAAATGATGTAACTGAGATTGCTCTCACATTTTCGGATGGGGGAGACCAATAAATCAGAAACACTCGTCATAACCACATGACATTATAAGTGATAAAATTAGATAACCAAATGACCCATGCACGTGTTAATTTTCAATTCAAACCACTCAGGATGTACACAAGATAGGCTTGTTTAATAACAGTTATAGTCATATAATTAAATAGGCGCACGTCACGCATGTTCATGTTTATTGGTATACATAACTAAAAAGATTCAGTTAAATATAGTTGATACACATTTACGTACATCTAAATGAAACTGCAGTCAATAGACATTAATTTACCCTTTGCACGCGTCAGACTATACATTTATTCTAAAATTTAAAATTCTGAATTTTAAAATGATCTCATTAGGTAGGATGGGGGTGAAAGACAAAAATCCTATTCAATGAATTAAGAAGCTTTATTATGATATGAAATAAAATATATGTGATGGATAGACAAGGAATTTTGAAAATTATTTAAATAAAGTATAAGTGTATGAAAAGAAGATATAAGTCCCTTAGTAAGCATTCACATCACTAAGAGATTTAAAATCAAACGAGAAGTTAGTGGTGAAATTTAGAAAGACTATTCGCTATAGTAGATTAGCCATTAATTGAATAATAAGACCACTAATACGTCAGTCTTAATCCGAAGTCCTTAATCAATTACTGGAGCTAGCTTCAGTTGCTAATTCATGCAATCGTCTTTTCCTGCCATTAGCTAATGCGGTGTTCCAAGTCGAACCTAACAACTTTTCAACAACTGTTTCATTCATAATATTATACCTAGATTTAATATTGATAGATTCTCCAATCCGCATTAGCTAATGGCAGGAAAAGACGAATGTGTGAATTAGAAACTGAAGCTAGCTCCATTAAAAGATTAAGAATATCAGATTTAGTCTGACTTATTAGTGAGCTTATTGTTCAATTAATGGCTAATCATTTATTGAGAATATAGTCTTTCTAAATTTCACCCCTTATTACTCGTTTGTTTTTAAACTTAGTGATTTGAATGCTTACTAAAGGGCTACTCTCTTCTTTCCATATACTTCTCATACTTTATTTAAATAATTTTCAAAATTTCTTGTCTAACCATCACTTATTTTATTTCATATCTTAATTAAGTGTCTTTATTGATTAATATTTTTATGTCATTCGACCCTACTTTAACTATTGAGATCTTTCTAATAATATAGCTTTTCAAATGTTTAGAGCTAATAGTTAGTCTAACGCATGCAAAGGGTAAATTATTGTCTATTGAATGAAGTTTTGTTTAGATGTTCATAAATGTGTATTAATTATATTTAACGGAATATTTTTAGTTATGAATACACATACACATGCAGATGTGTGACGTGTGCCTAATTAATTATATGACAGTAACTGTTATTAACAAGTAAAACCTGAGTGGTTTGAATTGAAATTTAACACGTGGATTGTTCATTCGTATTACTAATTTTATCACTCAAAATGGCATGTGTATACGACGAGTGTTTCTGATTTATTTGTTACGCCCCCTCTCTCCACCCGAAAATATGAGGTCAATCTCAATTACGTCACTTCGCATGGAGTGTATAAGACAAATAGTCTAACGCATGCAAATTGTAAATTCTTATTCCACCACTCTATTATTACTTTGTTAGATTAACAAAACAGTTCCAGAAATGCACACACACACACACAAACTCTCGCACAAACAAGTAACACGTTTTATATAGTGGAAGATCAGTCTGAAGTATAAATTATATGGCCAGAGGAAATATCGCGTTTGCTTCATTAGATTGTTTTGTAAAACTGGTTAGGATGGACCAAGTGTAGAATGCTGCCGATAACGGAAGCAGCAATATTTTGTTCAAAAAATCAAAACAACTGGAATCATTACCATGTTTCTCAAAACGCAGATCATTAAATTTCGATTAATCCAGTTTCGCAAAATATTTTTCTTTTGATTCGTAAAATAATGTGGCAACGTATGTGCTTAAACAATTGAGATAAGTTGCACAAATTAAGTTATCGTTGGTAAATAAATTGATACCCTCCGGCTACGACTTGAACCCGGTTCTTCTACGTGACATGTGTTGGCACTGCATTATTGGCGATGAAAGTTGATGCTTACAAACTTTGTTTGTATGAATAGCATAAGTTTTATCAACACTTATTGATGCGAAGTTTAATTTTATTATTACTCATTAAAAACCGTCAGCATATGAGTAGAATTGCACATAACAATAAATTTGTGTGAACAATTTATGTGGCTTTACATCTGAAAGCATTTCTGGCTAGTACGTGATGACTTCACAAGGACAAAACCGGTCTACTGGATTGACTGCCTTTTCTACACAATCTGCAATTCTTAGTATATGCTGATAAATGTATGTACATAATGGGCCAGGTGTTTATATGAAAATCGCAACCTTGATTAAATTAATTACTATTACCGCACGCGCAATCAATTTTTGTTTAATTACTTAGATTATTATATGCATCCGGTTAAAATTATATACATTGACAGTTGGAGCTACTTGTGTGAAAGTAAAATAATTAAATGAATTTGAGGCATGATTTAAACTATGTGAACCTATTGAACTCATTTTAAGAAAAATCTTGTCGGAGCAATTCGTACTAGCTTTACATAAATATTGAGCAAGTATTCATGTATTTTCATTTCCATCAGCGAAAAGGATTTCATATACAATAGATAATAGCTTAATGCATATTTAACTGGAATAAACAATGCTGTGAAGCGCACCAAATCCACGATCATTAGCATAAAAAAATTTAGGCATAAATGAGAATAAATACTTTATTGCACTTTTTCCGGATATATGAAAATTTTCGAATTATGGGTCATTTTATTAACATAATTGTTATTTGATTTTCCATGACCAAATCCTAAATTTTAGTTTCCCGATGTACCCTTCTGATAAAGTCTATCATTTTTTCCAGCAATTATATGAGTGCATACACTCCGGTCTAAATTTTAATATGAAATTAATGCTTTTAATTTAAAATTTATAAAGACAACTTTTAAAAACATCTAGTCATTCTGATATAAAATAGCACAAATGTATGGCAACAAATTGATCGAAAAATTACACAGGGGCTTCGGGTATGATGCAGATTCAAATGATGAATTGCTCGTTCGCCAAATATGTATGCGTGACTGAGATTATATCTTCATTTTATTGTGCTATATGTAACACCCATAATGTAAATTGACCTGGCTTGCAACTATACCGAAAACAATGCAAACACAATGCATGTTTCATTGAGTTTCATTTTAAGACACACCCCGTCCCGGGGAAATTCGATAAAATATGTCAACTAACCCTTGATTTAATTTCACTTGGATGATTGTCAACGTGCAGTAACTGATTACATATCAAATCAAATCAAAATAGAGCACATATACACAGACATGTCGTACTCTTATCTAGTGAATCGTCAGTAGGTGTTTCTAGATCACTTTAATTTCATTAGGTTGCTTGAACACATGGAGACACATCGTTGCAAATCATCCACATGCAGAGCCATACAAAATCCAAAATTTATTAATATTTCATTGCTGTATAAACATCTGTCGTTCATGGTTAAATGTGGACTGTAAAAGAACACTAGATCGCCTATTCCTAGTGAGGATTGCTTGAATTCGGAGTTTTCCTTCTTTGAGATATTCTGCTAACCAAAGCTGATGAGCAGTATCTGCCCAGATGCCTGTGGCCAAAGTTATCTATCAGCAGCCGAAACATGCCCTTCTTGTCTGGTATGCTTGCTCTCATTCCGTGAGACCCATTTAAAATTTAAATTTACAGCGCAGTTAGACTGGACTCGAGGCTACACATGAAACATGATAACTGCCTGACGAACAGGTGGGCAGAAGCTAGTCAGTCTGGGAGTGGTGACATGAACCTTCGCGGGTCAAAAAAGGACATGGAGACATAAACAAACATGTCGCACATTTGCCTAATGAAACACCAATTATTCGTAAGAAATATAACAATTAGTATAAAGGCATCATTTTAAATGATATTTACCACTTTGCTTGGTTACAGTCAAATTTCTTGTGAGATATGTGTTCCGTAGAAAAAGGTTTTCGAAACCGGAAACCAAAATATGCCGAGAAAAACTGAAGACTTTGGATGCAATCACCTTGTTTGGTACAAAAAGAGCCAGGTAATAAATAAAGACAAATAAACTTCGATATAAAATGCCCGTTTGTGTACAGAAGAAATATTCAGATAACTGAAAAGTTCAGCTTGTTTAATCTTGAGTTAAACAAAGTTAAACCATATAAAAATTGAGGGTAACATGTGCTTAATTCTATCTTACTATAAATTAATTGTTTTCAACTAAAATTGGTATATTTTTATACAGATTTGCCTCAGTTCCAAGTACTCCAGGTTCCGTTGCTCTATGCAGTTCTCTTCAATCGCCTCTATTGTTGTCAAGAAGGAAGAAAGGGCGTGATATTCCGCATCATCACTAACAAATAATCAAAAATGGAATAATTCCCCTTTCAACTGAATGAAAAACGGTTTCCTGGCCGACTGGCCTTAAAATTACTTCCTTTTATTAACATTCACATCCAAAATTCTATGTGGAACGCTTGGATTAATCAATAATAATAATTATGTTGTTTAGCTGGGCTGCGATACCCTACAAAAATAATCGTTCTTGATCTGCAAAACACTAGTTTGAAAAAATTATGTAGACGCATTTGAAAAATATCAGTGCTATTACATTTAGAATGAAATTTATCTTTCGACCAATGCTCCAAAGCAAGCTAAGTAGTATATTTGTAGCAATGGTCTTCTGATAGGTCACCCCTACCTTCTTGCTTAGAATCCATTTTTTAACTATAGCGCTGCTTTAATAAGTCAGTATTATGCATGTCAATTTATTGAGCATTAAGATCTATTGATGATTTAAATTAATAATGTTATATATGTATCGTTACGTACATGTAGCACATTTGTAAAAGATATAGGGATAAATTGCAATACTAATAGTTTTTAAACCTTAAGCATTATTCCGTTCGGTTAGCTTTGTTCACTATAACATTTCTATTTGAAAGATTATTACATACTGATTATTTATATTCTTGCATTTTGATAAAGCCTAAGTTTATTGGCAATGTTTTAAATTTGCATTTCTATAATATTATTCACATGTTTATATACCATTTAAACACTACTGCTCAATGATTACCCTTGTTCGAGAAGCATAGTTCATGTAGGCTACCAAGAGAAAATAACAAAATTTTGGATCTGTTCACAAGTGTTCTTCGTTAGACAAACAAAACACCCGACCCATTATTTGCATACGTTTATCAATTACCAATGAGGACGAAACCGGTCTACTGAATGAATTGCTTTTTCAACACTATACAAGAATTAGTTCATACTGAGAAATGTACGTACATAAAGAGAAAGGTGTTTATATCAAGTTGTTAACATTGATTATAGTAATAGTTTAAACTAAGCATTGTACATTTTATTTAAAAGGCAATACATTTAGTAGACCGGTTTCGTCATTATTGGGAACTCACCACATACTGTTTCGAATTTGCCGCGGACAGGGCTCGAACCTGTGCACGTCCGCTTCCAAATTTTATATTCCACACACAGAGCCACCCAGCCACACGCAATATGAATAACTAATCATGATATTACACGCAACGGACGACACATGTAGTTCGTAAAAAGGATTAGTTACATATTCATGTTTTATGATAATTACAATATGCGCAATTACGTTTTAGGCACTGCGTATCTCGAAAAAAATTTAAAATATGACAGAAAGAAACCCCACCATTAACATGAACAAACGGCTTAATCAAAACACTTAAACAATTATTCATTGCGCGGGTGGTGGTAACAATTCTTTAAATCACTTTTGCGAGTTTAAAATAAACACCAATTCCTTTTTAATTAACCTTTCGTCGGACAACATAGCAAAACAGTGCGTGCGACTGGTGGTAGTTTTTCTATCTTGTCCGACAACTGGTTAAATACGAAGGAATTGGTGTTTATTTGAATCTCGCAAACTTGATTTAAAAATGGCTTAATCGCTTGTAAACAACGTTTCCTTGCGTACTTGTAAATGTCCAGTCGGCCGAATGCTACATAAAATTTGTAGTTGCTCAGTGGTTGGAGTCAAAGACTCCGCAGCTATGTTGGAGGAAAATTCTGGACAGTACGCGATGAGTTCCTAATATTAAGAATTTTTGTTACCGCTCTCGCAATGTTCGTTTAAATAAGGAAATTTCCTTTCATCTGCATATGCTACTATTAGTAGCAACACGCATTCCATAAAGTCTGCACCAGTTTACCTTAACTAGAAGCCTGTGCTTACAATATCGCGAAGTAAAGCATATTTTGAATTGTATATTCGGTAAATGATGTCTTTTTATGAAAAAATAAGAAATTCAGATATATGTTCCACTAATTTTGCTTAAATCTAGACCATTTTATATTAATGTGAATCATTGATACCACTGTATTTGCAGTATATATGAATTATTTCCAGTTCGGATGCAATTTAAGAAACACTTGGAAGAGTTTCCTTGTTGATGTTATATTCATTTAATAAAATTATTACTTTACATACGAGAACGGATAACAGAGGAACCGTTAATAACATGAGCATCATCTAAATCATCATCTCGAGCAGCAATTCAAAATTCGTTTCTCACGAATGTTTCACAGCCATATTTAGAGACCACTCAGAAGGGTTTCAAACCAAGAACTATGATGTGCACCTGGTCCCCATTCTGGTAGACGAGCGTGTCCTATGCTATAATTTAAATGTATATTCCGTGTCAAAATCTATCCACTTTGTTTCTTAGACAAATCTGGCGCAAGTAGAGAGCATAATGCTGTACTGAATAATCGAACTGAAGTCACACACAAAACATGACCGATTCAGCACAGTTGATGGAGAATTATTTTTTGTTTAACGAGTAGCACTCGTTGGCTGAACCAAAAATACTTCTACAGACGATAGTGTTATTTATTTATTCTTGGTTACCTATATTATTAATACTTCTCGATCAACGATAATCGATAAGCATCAGAGTTTAAATGATATATAAACATGATATTTAACTTGAATACTATTAAAGACGTGCAAATCTGATATATTGCCAATAAAATTGGGCTTTATGAATATGCAAGAAAAAAATTATCAGTAAGTAATAAAGTTTTAATTATGAAAACATTTTAATGAACAAGGCTAACAGAACGCGAATAATGTTATATGTTAGAAAACACAAACATTAGCGATGTATTTAAATATCTTTTACATCGGTGCTAAAAGTGGGTAACGATAAATCATCGATAGATCTTAATTTGTCATAAATCATTTTAAAACAATTAATTTATAGTAAGATAAAATAAAACACAGTTACTCTCAATCTTTATATGGTCTAATTTGTTTAACTCAATATTTAAAATGCAATTTTGGATTAGGTGTTGCGCAGCTAGTAATAAATTAGTTCAATTATGATCAGACGGATAAACCAAAGACAGCATGAACGAAAAGTATAATCTCGTGCACATTCGTTTCGTGCATACTGGTGACTCGTCAGTAGGAGCCGGAATTAAGCCATTTACCCACTATATATTTTAGTAAGGAATGTGGGAAAGGAGGACGTTACAATCACATATACGAGTTTGTAAATCTGCTGCAGTGAAGCTTACTTCATATAAAGTCTTTGACAATGCGACTTCAAAGCTAACTCACTATATATATATATATATATATATATATATATATATATATATATCGAGGTCTAGATAAATTTTCCACAACAGGACTATTGGGTCAGTACCCGGTATCCACAATATTTAATAAGCTGAATTTTCAGTGAACTGAATAATTTACTGCGCAATTAATAGCATTTTCCTTTCAAAGGTTATTTGATCTGTTCCATCAAATTTCCCTGGAATATCTGTGGTCTACTTTGAAACTGAATGCCGTATGCAGTGGGTTTGCAATTGCTTGAGCATAGTTACAAGCAAGGTCAATAAGCATGTTTGGTATTACCAAAGCGCCGTAAGTAGTACTTAATTATTATTTTCTAAATTATTCTTGCTATTACTTATTTTTTCTCTCTGAATGATCTCGATATCATATCAATTAAAAAATAATTCATAACTTCTGCAGTGAATCTGTCCAATGCATACCGGCAATTTTATTATAGTTTAACTTTTAAAGTGAATGCAATTTCCGAAATTTTTACTCGGCATATTAAAAAGCAATGGCTACTGAGACGCTTATAACAAAGCTTATTTCTTTATATACACCAATGAACGTACGAGTAGGGGCCAAGTTTCTTCCAAACAGACAATTCGATTTAACAGTAAATGTTTGCGGCTGGCGGTAGTTTTGTTATGTTGTTCGACGACTGGTTAAATACAATGGGATTGGTTTTTACTTCAAGCTCGCAAACTTGATTTAAATAAAAGACAATCCGATGTTATTTATTTATACACATGCAAATGCTACTCAGTATGATAAGTGAATCGGATTGGTCACCAACTAAATGAGCCAGTTCAAGAAAATTTTAGACTAAAGCTAGCTGGCAAAGGGTGAAATTTGTTGCAATCGCTAAATGCATTTGTTCTACAAATAAAATTCTAAAATAATGCTGCTCCTTGTGCATTGCTGTCATCTTTTACGCTGTTTCCACTGTGGTCAATTGTGGGATAACTGATAGCACTCGCTGGTCGGTAAAATCTTCATTTCTTTTCATTTCCAGGTGTAAAGTTTGTCTTTAGCTACAATTGATGCCTTCTCACTGGTCCCGTCATTCTGAAGCTGTGCACAATAAGTTTTTCTGAAATTGTACTTGAATCAAGTTTTTCCGAATTCGAAAAATTTGAATCACTTTTTAAACGAAGCGTATATTTATATGTTTTCAATGCAAGATACATGACGGAGCGATGCATGGCAAATGCTGTTCTTTATCTGCAGCTAAATAAAGAATTTTGTCAATGAATGTAGTGTAGATTGGTAAACAATGTGTGTGTGTATTTGAGTGTTTTCCTGTTCGGAGGCGCTTATCGCTTCCTTTTCGGTGTTGTGGAATGTATGCACTCTTTTCAACCTATTCTCCTTTGCCTTACAAAAATAATTGTATAATAGTACCACATATTGCAAATCAAGTTAAGTAAAGAAGACAATTCGCCTCGTTTAATTGTGCTGTATCGACCTGTTTTATAATATAGTTATGCTTCAAAACACATTTTGATTCTCAATTTAAATTAACATGAAGCAAATTCATTTTTAATGGTTATAGACATGCATAAAAGTGAATGATTAAATAAATAATATATAATCATTTCGCGAAAGCTGCAGACATTATTTGATTCTTTAACCAACATCGATTGCGCGGGTGGTGATAAAAATTCTTTAAAAAAGTTTTGCGAGCTTGAAGTTAAAATCAATCGCATTGTATTTAAGCAGTCAACGAACAACCTGGCAAAACTACCGTCAGTTGCGCGCACTAACACGTTACGAAATTCCATAGTCATCATCAGATTAAGACGGCAAACTGACTATCGCAATGCATAAATGTGGAAAGCAAAATAAGATATGTGACTCTAACCTGTAATGATCCAAATGTCGGCCGCATAATTTCTATGCAGTTACGAACAGCAACTTTTTGCAGCTTTCGCGACACATAAAGTTAATAAGATTAAACAATCAATGGTTGTACGGGTGGTGGAAACAATTCTTAAAATCAAGTTTGCGAATATAGAGTAAACACAAATTCCTTTGTATTTAAGCAGTCGTCGAACAACATAGCAAAGCTACCGTCAGTCGCAACGCACTGACGCGTTTCGATCTTTCTTGATAGTCCTCAGTGTGCGACGGTAAACTGACAAGTGCGGATCAATCCACAATGCACATATATAGAATGCAAAATTGGATATGCAGCTCTCGCATCTAGTGGTCTCTCGTATGTACTATTTGACAGGAAATTTAGGCTGAATAATTTCTATGCAGTCACGAACAATAAATTTTGCGGTTTACCCCCTATATATGTGAGGCTGAATTCTCAATCAGTTATAAATGTTATTTAATGCTATTATAGATTTGATTAAATCTGCTATTGTGAGTATTGTACTGCGTACAGTTGTCTGAGAATGTTGCTGGAAAGTAAGCACCGAAACATCGCCAGTAAACAAAAATGTGATAGAACCGCATTTCCATTGGGATTAATACAAACCCAGCCCAATCGAAGACAAAAGGAAATGGAATTTGTGATCAATCGGATTTTTGTGAAACTGTTTGTGCAAAGCTAGTACCCGCGTACGCAAAACACGGAATTGGAAAATATTACTGAGTTGCAAAACTTCATGCATAGATTGTGGGTTTATCTTCTCTTGTCAGTTTGCCGTCGTGCGCTGGTGATGAAAACAGATAATATAACTCGTCGGTTCGTGTAAACACAAAAAATTGTTCTGATTTCAATAATTGTATCCAATGGCAATACAAGGGTTTTAGTTTTCATACGAAAATGATTTCAAGAGACAGGAGGGGCAGTTAAACGACGCACAAATTTTTTTGTTATAAGGCTATCAGGCACTTGAAGCTGTAATACATTTATGCATATATATTTGCTAAAAGGAGTATGATATCCACGCTCAGAACAACATTATAGAGAAAACTTCTTTATCTGTTTTTGAACATCTATATGTGTACTACGAAGGTGACCCAGTTAATTGTTTGTACGTATCTGTTGCAGTTTAAATTTTTGGTATTTGTTAAAAGCTGTAATAATCCATGCACCCCAAAATGTTCTCAGCTAATTTTTGAAGGATCTACTTGTTCCAGGGATATTTTGCGCTATTCTTAACAGCAAAAGTTTAATTTGAAACTGATACGGATCTAAATTAGTTTGCGGTCCAGACCTTCCGGAGTGATTAAAAGGTAGAGCCCTTTTTTTGAACAAGACCACCGGGTTTCTTTAAACATCAATCAAGGAATATCAAGAAGAATTTTGGGATGAGTTGTGTTACATCTTCTGTCACAAATGGGGAGTATTAAAAATGAAAAAAGGGTATCATGGGAATAGCAGATTTTTTTTAAACTTTGCTGAGAATAATTGCTATTAGTAGTAAGGTTATGCATGTTATTTGGTGAAGACTATACCGCGATATTCAACTCACAACATGCTCAACTAAACGGGAACGCTTGATGATGACATATAAGTCCTCTAGTAACATACATGACTTTTCAATCCGATTCATATGAAAGTTAAATTTATCTTGTATTAGGTATCTTCGTGCTGATATGCTTAATTTATATTTACTGACATCTTCATTGATCTGGGTAATTTATCTCGATGATGGTATAATTCAGACAAATTTTTGTGAAGAAAGATCTAGATTCAAACTTGGTCTAAAGCGGAACAGTCTCAAATATGTTAATAAAAGAACGTATCATAAGTGGTTTCCATTAGATCGATTACATTAGACACATGAAAACAAAGTGTATTTGCCGAAATATACTAGTTATTGTGTTTTACACTTGCCTGGTATGTGTCGTAAGTTTCTTATTCAGATATAAATTTCAATTTAAATAAATTTCAGAATTAGGAATTTTTAACGGATAGATTTATCGATTTCTTAATTGTCACGTTGTAGTGAATTGTACATATCATTCTTACATTCTTTCTTTGCATATTTCGTGATTGGACTGCGATTTATATTTTTCCCAATGACATTCTACATGTCAAACAGACTTTATGCATATTTGTTTTATTCATTTAATTAACCAAAATGAGAATAACACTAGTTATCCCGATAGAATAAATCAAATTTCTGGTTTGATGCGCTAGATATGCCAATCAGATATTTATCAGCATAAAATATTGTACATTTCAGGGAAAATATTTTAAAAAGTTATCGATTATATTAACGCCAATTCGGAATTTTAAGTGAAAATTGTTCCACAGCTGAAGTGGCTTTTTGGTGATCAATGAGCACAACATTTATATTTCAGAGCAAGCGAATCATCTAGTAGTCTAGGGCGGAATTATACTTCAGCCACGCTTTGGCCGATTTAAGCAGACTAAAGAGAAGTTTCTTGTCACTGATTTCAAATTAATGCTCCAAAAGACAAATCAGATATTTTTCCAAACAATCGTCACTGCTACAAGGCAATTCATTTTTATTTCAAAGTAGCGTGATTGATGATATATATATATATATATATATATATATATATATATATATATATATATATATATAAATTGACAAAAAATATTTTATACTTGCAGACGCCGTTCACCTACAATTGAAGCACATTAGTTTGATAAGAGAATCGATAAAGGACACATTTACCGTGTCCTATCGAAAAATGTGCACCAGAACAAATATTTAAGTTTAAATGTAGGAGATGTGTGTTTTTCTAAAAGTGTCCGTCTATTTAAAAATTGGCCTAATTATCACTATAGGAAACCAACAGCCCAACTTGGGAACATGAAAAGTGATCTCACTTGGTAAATATGAATTGTATAAAAAGTCATAAGTACCATGCAACTCAAGTCCGCAAACTCGAATAAAGTCCAATTCCAGCATTTACATCAAAAGTCATATCGTTTAGTAAAAAACTGCAAGTTTCATATAGTAGTGCGATTTTAACTCCACTTGTTACAGTGAATAAAGGACGGAAAACTGAATGAATGTATTAACCCGCATTAAATATACAAATTTTTAATTATCTGAACAGCAGTTATCTGCTAACACTTCAAAGGTTATTGAATTTGACAGAAATCACTTCTGCTGGACGCCTTTACTGATAGGCAATTATCTTTTTTAACTTTCGTTATATCAACTTGAGGAAACTATATTGGCAATTTAAATTTTTAATGAGGCTTAAAATTGATTTCCTTGTATTCTACCGCTTCATAATTCCGTATTATCCATCAGGCTTTATTAATACTTTGTAGAATGCGGCCACGCGTAATAGAAGAATGTGTGAAACGTCGCTTGTACTCAATTCGGTTATTTTGTTCAAATTTCTCTCTGGTTCGTCTCACTTCATTTTAGAGTTTTTTGTTAACGTAGTCCATCAGCCACTTTAATAAGTCTTTACATGCCTTTATAAATCTTTACATGTCGAATGTTGATTTCTTACATTTCTATTCTCTCAATTGTCAAAAGCACATTTGTTCTTCAATTTTATGGTTACAATGTCTATAATTTATATTATCTTTAATTTTCAATCAGTAGTTCTTATTTATTTCAAAATACCAACAGTAAACTACCTTTTATTATAAACCGTTGTTAATAAAATAGCTCATACTTTTCATTCTGAATAGAATATTTCTATGTATATTAATCAGGTTGAAGGTAATTTTCATAAATTAATCCAACAATTTTGATTTTGATTCACATTACAACATAGTTAATTTATTTCGTATTCAAGAAATATTTCAAACAATGGAGTATATCAAATTTAGTTTTCTTTACTGTCATATCGAAAAGATGAAATGTAATGTAGGAAAAATATTTGACGTCGTAATATTTTTCACCGATTTTCTGAAAATTATTTCCCATACTACCAATAATCTTTTACTCACATTATCCGGGCTTTTGTTTTTGGTGAGAATGATTACTAAATTTTGAACAGGGAAGGTATTATTATCGAATGTGTGGTCAATCTCATTAACTTAACTTAACTGTCCTTTCTATAAATTTTAAAATATACGAGTAATAATCAATAAGTTGGATACGCTAAGATAGTTTGCAATCAAAATACTAGTGTTTTTTCTTTTTAAAAAATCGTATTAATGCGATATTGCCTGGCACTAATTATAAGATTTTCTACATCGTAACTGGCGGGAAATAAACAATTTTTTGAAACTACGCGTTCCAGATAAATTCAAATAGGCCGTAATGCCGGATAATATGCCAGTTATACTCGTTTAAATTCCAGTTGTGTGTGCAAAATTAATTTTATTGTAAAACAATTAAACATAGAGATTTTTATGAAACCTTATATTCATATATATTAATAATTTCCAATTGATATAAACGTGATACTGGAGTAATGTGTGGTTTGCATGACTGATTGCGTGTCAAACGTCGGTTGATTGACTCTTACGTAAGAAAACAATTATTTGAATAAAGCTGTCAGTAACCAAACTTTTGAAATTTAAATTATTTTTTTGTTAAATTAATTATGTGCAATTGAAATAGGCACAAGTTAAAAATACACCAGATTTAAAGAAAAGCAAAAATACCGTCAACCCATGTAGCTGATATGTTCTTTCGTTTTGTCCTATTGAGAAAAAAATCAACTGATGCATACTTTACATTTACATTATGAAATGCTTAGCTTATGCTGACAAATGTATGTATTTAATAGAACTGGTATTAGCATCGAGATCGCAACCTTGATGAAATAATTGTCAACACCCCCCGAGCAACCGATATTCATTTAAACATACTTTATATAGGAAAGCCTGATTTAAATTAGTTTTTTCACAACCCACATCATACATTATTGACTAAATATATGCATACGTGTATTCTGTTTTGGCAAAGACTACATATGATTAAAAAGACACAATTTTCTGATTTTCTCAATTGTCTACCTTAGAATAATGTAAACATATTTCGAAAGTGGATTAATGAAAATTACCTGATCTGCGTTTTGACTAACACAGGCTGAATTACAGTTGGTTTGAATCTTGAATATATTTCAGTGGCCATTGGAGACCATCTTTTGCAGTTCACCTATCATCACAAATTTAAAGAATTGTCTACCTTTCTCAATTAAACTGACTGTTATTGATATATTCTATTTTAACTATCAAATATATTTCAAGAATAAATAGAAAATGTTGAAATGCAATACATGCACATTAGCTAAAACTAAACGTTAAAACAGTGACAAAAAGCAGTGTTTATTGTGAATGAAAAAATAATTTGCTCGATGATCAAATAGACCGCTGCCAGAAATGTAGTTTTGTAAAAATCGATTGCATTTTTCAATGCTTCTGTGTGAAATCTGAAAAGTTGACATACTTGCATGTTTTCAAATCTTGATAAAATTTGCATATTAAGATTTAACGTTCCCTTCTAAATCGTACAGGGTGACGTTTTCTGCTTAAAATCAGAAAAACGCTTCCACCAATGCACCTAACTTTCCCGGTAGATTCGAATAAAAATCAATATGGCTAAATATTTAGAATCAGAATAAATTGTGACGAAATGCGTTTGACTGTACTGTAGAAAATACGCAAATTTCTTCAAGTCACAATGCATTCTAAAAGCACCTAGGAAAGCTACAACAAGATATTACAGCAAACAGGTATTACTTTTTCGGAGCTAATAAAAATGTTTTCCATATGCTTGATAGCTGTTGTTGCGTAATCTATAATACGAATTAACATTTTTTAGCATAAAAATTCGTGGTTATACAATTATAAGTAAGTAAGTAAGTACAATTTTGAATTGAAGCAAATACCGTAGTCCATAGAACAGCAATTGTATGCTTATACAAGTATATCGTTTCAATCTTATCGGATAACTTCATCGTAGTTTTCAATTTCACATGTGCGAAATGAACAATGTATAGATAAAATGCAAGACTTCATTAGATTAACCTAATCTTCACCAAGATCTTACTTCAGATATGCACAGATTAATATCACTTTAAGCATAAATATCCAACTCAGTTCAGGCAATAGAAATAATTGCAGGTACGTGCGTGCCTGGTGGTATTGAATACTTGTGGTATTTCTATGAAACAATATGCTATTGGGCGTCTCAGCTACAGTTAAGTATTAATTAATTCTGATTCACATCGCCATTTATAATTTAGACAGTATTTACAATTCTTTACATTTAAAATTGATCAATATAAGTTTTTTATTTGTTTTAAAAGATTATCAAAATTTATGCATGTAAACACATATTCACATCCTTATATAAATGAGAATATTATGGCGTGAATCTGCACTTGTTTTCATCAGATTTCATAAATTAAACAGGAAAACGTTATATTGAATGATGCCATGATCACCACGAAATATGATAACAGATGTAGTTTTAGACCAAATTATGCGTTCTAAACTTTTTGTTATTATCGATTATGGTGAACTTCAGCCTAGATTGAAAACCGTAGTATTCGGAGCTTCTAAATATATGGTACATAATATATATAGTGTGGTGGCTTTGAAGTCGCACTGCCACAGACTTCATCTGGAGTCGATACAATTACCGCCTGAATACACATTTTTACAGATGATTGCACCGCCCACCTGTCCCACATATATCGACCAAATGTATAGTGGGTATGGGGCGTAGTATCGGCAACTATTGATTAGTCACCAGTAAGAACGAAACGCGTGTACCCTTGAGATTATAACTTATGTTAATACTGAAATTGGCAAATCCTTCTGGTCCTAATTATAATTTCTTACAAGTTGCGCAATACTTAATACATAATTGCAAAACAACTAATTTTTTACAACTTGCGCAATATTTAATACATAATTGCAAAACAACAAATTATAATGTATGACGTCCAGATAGGAAATTATTGCGCAATCGATGTCTTAAACCTTGTTAGCCATGGAAACGATAATTTTTAGTTCTATACCAACTTAAGTTTTTTGCGTTTCTTTCTTTCGTGTGGATCACCGTGGGTATCAATTTTGATCATAAGTGACAAATAAACCTTTTCGTTGGCCATGTATTTTTGCTGTCAATCACTGAACCAAATGCATCAGAGCTAAAATTCTAGGCGGTGGATGTTATGCTAAATTCCTATAAATTCCGAATAAGAACGAAACTGGTGTATTTGTCAACTCGAAATTGATCATCTAAGTAACCTACTATTGTTCAAGTAGAATAAATGCTGATTGAATCTGAATACATAAGGATACTGATATTAAGGACAAACTATGCCACAGCGATTTAATCATAATTTGTATAAAATGATGATTAAATTTGCTGAAGAAACTCTGCACCTGTAATTATTGCAATAAAGTGGTCTACACATCTGGGAAATTTACTATACACAAAACACATATTGCTCGATATGCTTCCAAAAATACGCACCATTCAAAAAATGGTGCTTGGCCATATAATAACGTTTTTGAAAACTTGTGTCTGATATATATTTTTTAACTGGATATATCGTGTATATTTTTATTTGGAATTTTTTATTCTATCCGAATAAGATTTAATTTTTTCCTTTATATCTCCAGTAATTCGTTTGGCAATTTGGTGCAAAAACACTAATGTGAAATTTTAAAATTATTTTTGAAATCCATAACGTTAAATATTTTTTACATTTTATGAATAAATATCCTACTATCATTCTCGTAATATGTGATAAAAGTTACGTAGATGTGTCAATAGCTGCAAAAACCTTCAATTCGCTAAAGCATAAGAATCGTGTGGCTAAAAATTCCCGTCAAGTATAATATATGCGAAACTACTAGACATGAGAGCCGAATATGGAATTTTGTTTTCCACATATATGCATTGCGGTTTTATCATTGTTAGTCAGTTTGCCGTCGTACTCTGATGATGATCATGGAAGGTCGAATGATGTCAGTGCGTGTGACTGACAGTAGTTTTGCTATTATGGTCAACGACTAATTGAATACAATAGGATTAGTATTTACTTCAAGCTCGAAAACAATACTTAAAGAATTGTATCCACCACCCGCGTTATCATTGGCTTTTTAATTGCATTACATATATATATATTACGAAAGCTGCTGAATATTTTAGTTTGTGAATTCATAGGATTCCTCCCCGAATATTTCCAGTAAAGTATATTGTATGCGAGGATACTAAGAGTGACGACCACCGATCTGAGTTTAATTAACATATACATGCATTGCGGTTTAATCCTTGTTGCTCAGTTTGTCGTCGTTCTCAGATGTGGATCATGGAAAGTTGAAAAATGTCAGATCCTGCTACTGACGGCAATTGCGTTATTTTGTGCGACTCGATGAACAAAACCACACTGTGCTATACTTTAATTGCGTAAACCTAATATACGGTTTTGTTTAAATAGAAAAATTGTCAGTCGCATGAACTGACGCGGTTGGACCTTCCATGATCATGACCAAAGTAGGATGGAAAACTGACTAGCGAGGATCAAACCTCAATTGATATATATATTGAAAGAAAATTAGATATGCGTCTCTCAACTCTAGCAGTCTCACCTACATTGAACTTGACTGGAAATGTCGGCTGCACAATTTCTATGCAGTCACGAACATTAACTGATTGCAGCTTTCGACACATTTATATAGGTAATACAATGAAACAATCATTGATTGCGCCGATAGTGGTAACAATTCTTTGCGAGTATGAAGTACATACCGTCGTATAATATAAAAAAATCTACCGTTAGTCTAAATTACTGACGTGGTTCAACCTACCGTAATTATCATCAGATCACGACGGCCATCTGTCTAGCGAGGATCAAACCGCCATATACATATATAGAAAGCAGAATTTGATATACGGCTCTTAAATCTAGTGTTTATACATACATTATATTTCACTGGAAGTTTTGACTGCACAGATTCTATGTGGTCACGGATATTAAATTTCTGCAGCTTTAAAGATATTTTATCACTACTCGATTATTCAATGATTGTTAAACTGATTTCAAGTTAACATAAAACATACTGAAGTAAAAATTGCACATGATTACGGGGGCAATTCATTCTTGTAATGTGTTAGATATATAAATGAATTTTGGTTACACTAGACAAAAATAGAAATATCCACTGAAAAGTACAAAAAACTTTTATATATATATATATATATATATATATATACTCAATTCATTTTAAATAAGCACCAAGCTACATAAAAATGTACAATCATCACTACATAAATACGAACACCCATTTTCCATAATTAATAACATACCTATGCAGTCCCATGCCGAACACATTCAGTTCTAAATTAATATATACACTTACGCTTAAATTTGAAACTTGAATAAATATACACCTAAAAACATAGATAAGTACATTCCTTCATGCTTATATATATATATATATATATAAAACATTTTAATGTGCATATATTCATTCATATGTATACATATGCATATAGACACAAACACATCTACATTTTTACATTCAGACATACATCCGTACATATATAAATTTATGCATATTTTCATGAATAATTTTTTATATACAAATAAATATGCAGATCTATGCAGAAATGGATAATTAATTATATTTTGCATAATTACATTAATAAAAAAATAATTATTTACCTAACTATCATTATAGTTACATACATACGTAAGTAAATAAATGCCTCTTACAAAAAGCGTTGGACATAACCAGAACTTTATTCAAGTGAAATGAAGGAGAATGCCTGATGTCTATAAGAAGATTTCTCGCGAATACACTTTTCCGGAATTATGGACGAACCTAAAACGTCTTAGTGTGAAAATGAGTGTCAGCCCTAACTAGACCCAATTAGACCATAATATTTTCTGTTATTTTAATTTCTGTAGTATTTGCAGCTGCAATTGTAGCACGATCAATATCAATTTCAAAGATTTATTTGTTGACATGTTGAAAATTTTTCTATCTTTGGCTAGAAGATTATTTTATGTAAATAGGTCGGAGCTCAGTAGTTAGAATAACAAATTCCGAAGCAGACATGCTCCGGTTCGAGTGCTGCCCACGGAAAATTCTTGAGAGTATGTGAAGCGTACCCAAAATAGACAAAACCGCTCTAATGGATGAATTTCATTTTATATGTTATACAATGTGAGGGTATACTGAAAATTGTATGCATATAATAGATTGGTTTTTACATGTAGATAGCAACCTTGATTCAAATACATAAAGAAATAATTCGTCAGCGGTTAAACAAAATGAGATTGGTATTTATTTCTAGCTCACAAACTTGTTTGTTATTTTTCAGTTGTGTAGAATGTGTTTTAAAATTGTTATTGAGAAACAATTAACAGTTGAATTTTTATGGTTGTCGTTTTGTGAGTTCGTGTGAAACTTTATATGAAATAGGATTATTATTCACTTCAATTTTGTTCATTCAAAGCAATTGATGAACGGAGTCCAGCAACATTTACCACAGAAATTGATTAACAAATGCTTGGCACCGTCAGGAAAATCAGCTATTTCCGATCATATATCGGAAACGGGGCACCCAGTCAATTTGACCAATTTTTAATTCTACATAAAGCAAAATCAGAAAAAAATATTATTTATTTATGAAGCTCTCATTATATAAATCAACAAGAACCTGGCCTAAATATTCAAAAGTTTCATCAACATGATATTCTTATCGACTGGCCACGAATAACAAAGTTCAACAACAATTTACTAGTATCCAGGCAGGACCGAACAGGCCCTCGACTAGACTCAACAAACATTCAATCGGATTGCCAACAAACTAAAGTGGAATTAACAGATTCACATACGATGACAAAAATTTCCAAACAATATGAGCGTTCAACACTGCAACCCGCATTTGCACTACTACCAAGTGAAGAACACAAATTTGCGCAAAAAGGTGAACGAATGGCTACACTCAAAAGAATAACACTCGCACACGTAACAGCGAACAATGCGAACATATGGTGAATTCTCAAGCCATCAATTCAATAATGATCAGATCTCGGACATCACTTTGCAATACAGCGAGAATGAACTTTACATGCAAACAGGCACGTACACAGACACCAACGCATACACACTAAACAATCAGTAAAATAACTTTTGTTTTCATTCGCATTTGTAATTATGGCTTAACTATATTGCTTATATATTTTTTGCGAGACCCGCAAAATTTTATGCTCAGTATTGCCTAGAAATTGTGCCTTCAACAGTGAACTCTAGTAAAATCATTGTGTAATAACAAAGGAAGGGAAATGACTATCCAATTTTTCTTAGTTTATATATTTTCGGATTTGTTTACTGTTAGTCATCGTCATGGAAATTCGAAACTAACGAATATAAGCGCCTGATTGTGGATTTGCATACTGCTAATGTTTCAAAGACATGAAATTAGTGATTATCTTCATTTAGAAAACTTGATTTAGACAAGATATTGATTGTGTTCGTTGGTTAAAATCGTTCGATATAATATTTTTATTGGCCAAAGTATTTTTGTTGATTTTTCGATTTGCCTAATTCTATTATTCTCATAAATTTAATAAATAAAGATCATTTAATCTCACTTTCCTCCAAAATTGTTGAAAATATTACGTAAATACGTAAATGTTAGTTAACCACAAACAAGAATATAAAACCATTATAAATTTATTAAACGTTTGGCTACTTTCGGGAAGCAAAAAACTCCTAGGCTGACAAATCCTACGGAGCAAACGAGTTATTATTCTTGCCTGATCTAATTCAAAAATAGTAAAATCATACGGCTCTTCAGAATAAAATATTGAGTTAAAATAATTTATTTCTCTTTATCATATAAAGTTTAATGGTTGAGATTAATAGTTCTGAACTTTACAAGAGAATTTTAATTTTGAGAAATAGTTTAACAAATTTGTTAGATCATCCGCGATCCGTTAATAGTCGATTTATCTCGCTAGATCTGTTATCATTATTTTGTGTTACTTTTTTTTATTTTTGATATTGATTATTTAGAAATTTACTCACTTACAACTGCCCTATTTCCATTTACGCCTGAGATACATTTGTAATTTTGCGACATTCAAAATGCGTAGAATTTATTCCCCACAAAAAATTATATGTGAACAAACATATTATGACGCTATGACTACGTACTTACACGGCAACCATAGTATGATTATCAGGTACAGACTCAACAGACGTAGTGTTGATACAATTTACATGATTGTAATATATATTACATTTACTGAATTGGTTTTGTAGTTGCATTGTCGTAGAATTTATGTCATATTAACTTCACTACTGCAGGTCTACATATTCGTATGGGCGATTGTATCGTCTAATATTCCTTCATTACTCACCCAAATATATGGCAGGTATAAGTCGTAATACCAGCTTCTGCTGATGCATCGCTAATAGCAATGAAACGAATTGGCCAATGAAAATATACCTGATTTTGGTTTATCCTTTTGGTCCTATTTTGTTATTAGATGCACAACACCTATTAAATAATTACAAATATATTACTTCTTCGCAACAAGCAGTTTCTAACTGTTATGTATTTAATTAAATGATATCATGATTACCGCGAACTTTTGATAACTTATAACGATCGGGGTTAGCAGGTGTTCAGAATTAATTGTAATTCTCAATTTTGGTGAAATTTAGCATAACATAAAATCAATTGAGTTGATACCATGTACCTATTTCGCAACTGTAGTGTTGTTATCCCTTACGGGCTCGGTATATATTATACATAGTGAGTTGTCTTTGAAGTCGCATTGTCGAAGAAATTTTATGAATTTAGCTCTACTACTGCAGGTTTACACGCTCGTATAGAAGATGGTACCGTCCAATTTTCCCACATTCCTCATCCAAATATAGCGTAATACCGGCTTCTACTGATGATTCTCCAGTAAGTACGTAACGAATGTGAACTTGAGATTATATCTTCCGTTCATACTGAATTTTGTTTATCCTACTGGTCCTTTTTGTACTAATTTATTACTTTGGTGCGCAACTACTAATAAACAATTGCGTTTATGCAGTTATAAATTGTTTTGCAATCAACTCGGATTTTTTTACGCACAACGTATTTTAAAAATAAACAATTATTTTTATTCCATGCTTGGTCGTCAAACATATTTTATTTTGTACAAAATAACAAATGGGCCCAATAGAATTTTCTTCATATTTTTAAGTTTATCAAACGGAAACTGTGAGAATGCTTTAAAATGGCAAATTAAAGTTGAATTGTCAAATTTGTTTTCTTGTTGCTAAAGGACACACAACGTTATATTGCATAATTTGTAATGATGTATGCATCTAAACTAGATAATAATAGTCGTATTAATTATGAAAAAACTCCTAGTTACAAGAAAGATTTGTATCTTATTATCTACTCAAGTAACTAAGATGTAAAATATATAAATATGTTTATTTTTAGATACCTAAGGAGAAACTATGTAAGTAAATGTTATTTAATCTGACTATATGTCTTAGCGTGTGGGAAGTATACTTTTAATCTTACGATTGCAAAATAATAGTACTTATTTGATTTAAAACAGGCGTTTAATTTGCAATGTTCTCTCATTCGAGTAATTAACCGTCTGGTCGACAATTTGAGGATTTATATTGGTAAATAACATTTCATGTTAATATCAAATATTTATGAATATACATGCGCAAGTTCTCGACCAAATTATGTAGGCCGATCTACCAGACGGTTAATTACTCGAATGAAAGAAAATTGCAACTTAAACTACCTCATCTGCCTTTTGACTAACGCAGCTTTTTTGTTCCAGTAGTTTTCGTTCTTTAATATATTTCAGCTACCTTTATCGGTAGTCTTCTTCAGTTGATCCATCCTCACAAGTTTAACAAATGAAACTAATGAAGAAAGCGCGTTATTTCCTCTAGCCGTATTATTTATGCTTCAGACTGATCTTTCAATAGATATTCGCGTGTCACATTTGTGCTTATATCAATATCGCAACCTTGATTATAATAATTGTTATCACTACACGCGCAACCAATGTTCGTTTAATTATATAAATGTTCATTTCAATATCACTTCCCCATGTAGTGTGGTGTCTGTTCAGTAATGACAGAGCTCCACCTAAAAGTAAAAGTAGACAAATCAAGTTACATTAGTTAGTATATCACTGAAAATTGTATGTAGTGTGGTGTGCAGCAGACGTGTCCAAGTTCGAGCCCTGTCCGCGGCAAATTCTTGTCAGTACGTGATGTGTTCCGAATTAGGACGAAACCGGTCTACTGGATGAATTACCTTTTCTACACTATACAATTCTTAGTTTATACTGACATATACAAGTATTTAATGGGCCAGGTGCTTATATCAAGATCGCAACCTTGATTATAATAATAAATAGCCGACTGTTTAGTTTTTATTAATTTGATTTTAAAAAACTCGAAGACAAGCGTGATATTGAATCGTGCGCTCAGCTGTTTGGCTGGCAATTATCAGAGTTCCATTATAAATACGTAGACAAGGAAGGATTGCGATCAATTTGAATCGACAATGTCATAAAGTCATGTTTGAAGGATATTATTTAAAGCTGAATACAAATTGTAAGAAGACGTTATTTCTGCGGAAGTGATGGCTGGTTAGTTGAACATGGAGAGACAGTTGTTCATACCATGACGGTCCTTTTCCGTCACAAAGTTGGATTATCAAAAATATGGTAGGCGCGCTGTTACTGACATTGATGGCTTTGATGTTACCAATGAACCACAGCGTATCGATTTTGCGGATAGTGAGTTACTTTGTACAATTTTGCTTCCAGATTGACTAGATTTTAGGGGTCTATTAGGTGGATGCAAACGTAGTTCTATGATTTGTAATAGATATGTTCTCTATCCGATCAGTACTGATTCCAATTGTTTTCTTTATCCAAAATATTTTGGCTGTCGTTATCGGCCGCCTACTTTAGTTGATCCATCCTCACCAGTTTTGCTTATTAACAAATTAATCTGTGAGCTGAAACTGAGTGAGCTTGAAATCCTTTTACAAAAATTTTTGATTTGACCATCCGAAGGCATTTTAAGCAGTGGTCGGAGAGTAATGCCAGACCCTAACTTAATGAAAGAAAATCTTCTCAGAATTGACTTTAGGTCAGATTTTAATGCGGTCAAGTTAAAAGTTTCTTTCAGATAATTTTCAAATAATGATATATAATCTCTGTGGCATTATCGAATACATTTGAAGTCTTTTGCTCAAGTTTCTGGCAAACTTAAAAAAAGTCTATTTACATAATACAATTTTGTAGACTGCTTTTCTAAAAGTTTAATTCTTACAGGTGACTCCATTTTGTTTCATTTCATAAAATATAACATACTGTGGTAAAAATGACTTAAACGGATAATCGGTTCAACTAGACGAATTCGTGAGTGATTTTAATGTGAACTTTGAACGATTTTGTCCAATTTGAACTTCACCCATTCATTCGAAATCTGTTTGAGTAAAGCTATAAGCAGACATTTAAACTGAAATTAACAAGCATGTCTGCACTTTTTTGTAAAAATTTAATAATATTTAAATTGAATTAAAATGCTTGTTTAACATACAAAGCGTTGTTCATAGTAAAATAAACGTTTAACAATTAATAAATAGCATGTAAATTATACAATTGATGATTAAATAATTAAGAGTATTGCAAAGTTCATTATCATAAGAATGATGTAGAGACAGAACACAAAATTGATTTGGTATGATCATCAAAGTTAAATTTGAATAAAATCACTGTTTTCAGATCTAGATTAATAATATTTAGTAATTAAAATCCGAAATGAAAGAACTAATAACTTATTTATTTAAATAAAGCTGCTGACCATAAATTAACACTAATGTTCTTTTCAACCATTTGCCCAGCCTTACAAAAATCCGATAGTTACATAAAATGACGAGCTTTTATTTCTTATAATCATCATTATCTGGGGTGCAGTCAAAAGTTGCATAATTGCAAAGCTCATATTATGAGGCAACAGCTACAGAAATATTATGACTGGTTACCTAGTGCTTATAATACCGAAATTCGCCTGAATTTCAAAATTGTCGGCGTAGTTCCGACTACCATTGTAGAGTCGCCAGTAATAACGAAAGGCATGTGTACTTGAATCTATACCTTGTGTTCATTCTTCCTTTGATATGTCCATCTGGTGTCATAAGTTATTTCGTACGTTTCTAGTAAACTATTGACGTTATTCTCCTTTTAAATATTATATAGGATACACATTTTTACCTTTCTGAGGTTATCTCGTATAATAGTTGGATCATAATTTTTAACCATACGTAAACATATTTGGCTTTTATCGTTACAATGATTTGTATTTATAACAATATTGGCTGTTGAACAGTTTTGTGCTCGTCTTCAAATTTTGAGACTTGCAAATTTCGATTCAAACGGTAAACTTTGGAGGTGATTGAAAATTTTTTTTAAAAATCGCATATTTGTAGAAACAGCGGGTCATTTTTATCATATTGTCGTCTAAAGAATGTTGTATTTTGCACGTCTTCTGTGTGAGATGCAGTCATTATTCATCTCGCTTTAACGCTATCATTAATTTGCCTGGTGCAATTGCACAGGTTCAACAGGTGTTTTCCGAACGCGGAATTCGTAGATGAGACTGCTTAGACAACGTGCAAAAGCATCACAACAATAGCTGTTGAGCTTTATTTTGGCGAATGAAATCGGCCCAACTTCGGTTAATAATGTTCACGATAATGCAAGTGAAGCCATTATGCAATGTCGAAAAAGCTGGGAGTGCGTTCGTTACTTTGGAACAGGATGTATCATCTCGTTAGTTCGTTATATATGAAAGTGAATCGCAGTAGGCTCTGTTACCTAAGCGCGTCACGTGCAATGGTGGTCTGTAAGCTAAATACTGTTCAAAACTAATAATTTGTTCGGATTTAAACTGATTTTAAAAAGGGTATTACATCAATGGCACTGAAATCTTTTATTAATTCCGATATTTAATGATAACTTAGGTAATCGTTCTAGTCATATTTGGTCAACTGAATCAACAGTAAACAGGGAGTGGGCATGCAGCATAGAGCTAGAACTATGAGAGCAAATCAGCAATGAGATAATGAAACCATCTGTGCAGGATTTTGGCAGTCGTTGGCAATCCAGATTCGTGTTAACTTTTCCAGACTCATCATCCAAGGTGTCACAAATTTAGTCCAAACTCTGAAGTTTCAGACGTTAAACTTTATGGCTTCATTTTCATCTTACTTAAGAGTAACTGTAGGATAGGTTCGACGTTACGCCAGAGAAGAAATCACTAAACGCTAGGCCGATTTTTACCATCTTCAAAGTCAGAATATAAGGCGTTTTCGTTCGTCTGTATTGCAAAGATTATTAAAACTCCGTTTTTGTCAACACCACTAATTTCCTTAAAATAAATAGCAACAAAATGTAAATTATTAACGCTCTATAATTTTAGTTTTGTAATGCGCTAAAACAAAATGTGATTAAAGTTTATACTTTGTCAGGATGCTTACAGCTAAATTAAATGAAACGTTATTACATGCATTCAGTATTCTGGAATCGATTGGCTGCATCTGACTTCCGCATAAATCATGACCAAAATATCGTAAAACCATATTCTTTATTCAAATTTCGTTTTTTGCCGTAGAAAATTGTTAATTCTCGTGTAATTATAAATATCACCATGAAAATTTCATAAGCGGCATCCTAAACGTCCTATCATACCGCTATTAATGATGCTTTGCAACACCATTAGAAGCACAGAACTCAAAGACAAATTTTTCTAGAGCAGATTCGTCCGCAAAATCGAAGTATGAATTTAATAAGTGTTTTATTTACTTCAAATTTAGTTGAATGATTATTCTTCATCTATAGGTTACATTAGAACTACTGGAAATGTTTCCACATCGTCAATAACATTTTTCAAACAAGTACCGTAAATTGATTTCCTGTGCTCCAAAACTGACTTTAGTTGAGTGGAGACCTTCTCTTATTATAATAATGCATTACAAATTTTAGAGAGCCAAGATTCTTTAAAGCCTTGCTAAAATAGGCTTTTAGCGTGATTTAATTTAGCGTCACTTTTGCATATTGGCATTTGTTCTACAAATGTGTAGTTGGTATTTCGTACCAAATTGCAAACCAGTTCAAATAACAACCGAATTATGCAACAAAGTCAACGTGAAACAAAGGTTTAATCACAGGTAAACACACGTTTCAAGCTTATGGGTGACATATGAGTAAGAGATGTTACTACGTTCCATACTCACCATATAAAAACCGACAAGGAAGTGTCGAATAGTTGGGCGCTACAATCTTTAATGCATAAGTGTATTCAGGCAGTAAATGAATTAAATTCATGTAAAGTCTACGAAAAAGCGATTTCAAAGCCAACTCACTAGATAAAATATAAAATAAGCCTGTAAAGACTAATAACAACACGTTTGCCCAACCTGTACATGGTGCCCACCCTATCGATGCGGATTCGGTAAATGCTATTAACACTATTGTTGCGGATTTTGTACATGTTGCCAACTCTATGATTGCTGATTAAGAACATGGTACCAACACTTCGGTTGCAGATTTGTTACAGAAAGAAAACACTATGGATGCCGAGTCAGTACATAGTATCAACGACATGATTGCCGATTAGTACAGTGGTACCAACCCTATGGATGTTGATTACGTACATGGTGCCAAAATTATGGTTTCAAAATCAAGACCTAGTAAAAACACCATGTTTGCAGATTCGGAACATGGTATCAACACTATAGTTACCGATTCATTACATGGAACAAACAGTTTGGTTGCCGATTCGGTACATTTTACTAACACACCAATTTCCGATTCGGTAAATGGTACTAACATTATAGTCGACGATTTGGTACATGGTACCAAAATTAATGTTGCTGAGTCGGTACATAGTACCAGCAATGGTTGCTGACTTGCAAAATGATAGCACCTTTATTGTTGCTGATTCGGTACATGGTTAAAACACTATGGGTACTGGTCGGTACATGAAACAGACAACATGTTTGTCAATAAGTAAAATAGTACCGACAATATAGTTGTCGATGCAGTATATATTACCAACACTATGAGTGCCATTTCAGAACCGTCTGCCAACACTAAGGTTGCCGATTCGGTACATGTATCAAACACAATGGATGCCGAGTCGGTGCACTGTTTCAACACAATGATTGCTGAAATGAAACATTGCACCAACACTATAGTTGCCTATTACGCACATTGTACAATCACTATGGTTAACGAGTCTGTACATAATACCAACGACATGATTGACAATTAGTACTACGGTACCAACACTATGGTTGTCGATTCGGTTAGTGGTGCCAACATTATAGTTAGCGAGTCGGTATCTGGTACAAACACCGTGATTGCCAAGTAGGAACATAATACCAACACCTAGGTCGTCGATTAGATACATACAAAAAACACTTTGGTCGCCAATTCGGTACATTGTACCAACGCACTGATTGCCGATTCGGTAAAGGGTACCAAAATCATACTTTCCGATTCGGTACATGAAACCAACAGTAAAGCTGCCGAGTTGGTACATAGTACCAACTATATGATTACCGATTTGGAACATGCTACCAACACTATGGTTGCCGATTCGGTACATGCAACAAAAAATATAGCTGCTGATTTGGTACACAAAACAAACACAATATTTTCCGATTCGGTACATGGTACCAACACTATGGTTGTCGTTTCGGTTTATAGTGGCAACTCTGTGGTTGCTGATTACGTACAGAATCAGCACCTGGTAAAAACAACATGATTTCCGAATCGGAACATGATATCAACACTATGGTTGCCGATTCGTTACATGAAACATACAGTATGGTCACCGTTTCGGTACATCGTATTAAAATTGGGTAAACCGTATTAACATAATAGTTGCCGATTCGATACATGGTACTAAAGTTAATGTTGCCGAATCGGTACATAGTACCAACAATATGATTGCCGACTCGGAAATTGCTACCAATACTGTGGGTGCTGCATCAGTACATGACACCGACAACATGTTTGCTAATTAGTAAAATAGAACCAACGTTATGCTGTATATATTACCAACACTATGATTGCCGTTTCAGAACATGGTACCAAAACTATGGTTGCTGATTCGGTACATGGAGCAAACACTATGGATACCGAGTCGGTACAATGTACTAACACAATGATTGCTGAAACGGAACAGGACACCAACGTTATGGTTACCGATTCCGCACATTGTACAAACGCTGTGGTTGCCGAATCCGTACATTGCACCAACACAATGATTGATGATTCGCTAAATGGTACTACTATAATAGTTTGAGATTCGGTACATGCAAATATCACTAACGTTGTCGAGTCGGTACGTAGTACCAACAGTTGGATTTACAACATGCTACCAACACTAAGGTAGCCGATTCGGTACATGTATAAAGCATTATAGTTGCCGATTTGGTAGTCGGAAAAAACGCAATAGTTGCGAATTCGGTACGTGGTACCAACACTATGATTGCCGATTTTGAACATGGAAACAAAAATATGGTTGCCGTGTCGGTACATGGTAAAACCCTTATGGTTGTCACGTCGGTACATGGCGCCAACAACCTGATGAACGATTCGGAACATGGTGCCAAATCGAAGGTTTGTAAACCGGTACATGGAACCCACGTTATGGTTTTCCATTCGATAAATGGTGCTAAATCTATAGTTGACAATTCTTACATAGTACCAAACCTATGGTTGCCGAGTCGGTACATGGCAGCAAAGTTATGTTTGTAGTTTAGTAAAATCGTGCCAACACTATGGTAGTCCATTCTGTATTTATTACCTACACTATGATTTTAGATTCCGGACATAGTGCAACAATATTGTTTCCGAGCCAGCACATGGTAAATCTCCATGATTGCCGATTCCGCAAATGGTTCCAGCACTACAAGTTTAGATTTGGTATAGGGAACCAACACTGTGGTTGTTGATTTGGTACATGGTGCCAAAATTATGTTTGGTGAGTCTGTGCACGATAAGAACTCTGTGGTTGCCGGGTCGGTACACAGCACTAACACCATGATGGCATATTCAGAACATGGTACCAAACTATGGTTGTCGAACCGGTACGTGAAACCCACACTAATTGTACGAACACACTAATTGTCCATTCCGTAAATGGTACAAACACTTTAGTTGCCGAGTCGGTACATGGAAACAAAAATATGTTTACCGATTAGCAAAATGGTACCAACCATATAATTGTCGATTCGGTAAATAGTACCAACACTATGGTTATCGATTACTTACATGATGACAACATTATTATAATCAAGTTCAAAAATGGTATAAGCACAATGATTGCCGATTCGGAACATGGTACCAACACTACGGTTTTCGATTGTGTATATGAAGCCAACAATATGGTTGACGATTTGGTACATGGTGCCAACTTTATAATTGCCGAGTTGGTACATGATAAAAATTCTATGGTTGCGAAGTCGGTAAATAGCATCAACATCATGATGGCAGATTCAGAACCTGGTACCAAACTATGGTTGTCTAACAGTTGTATAGAGCCCTCTCTATGGTTGCCGATTCGATAAATGGTACTAGCACTAGAGTTGCTTATTCTTAAATGCTATCAAAACTATCGTTGCCGAGTTGGTACACGGCACCAAAATTGTAATTGCGGATTCTGTAAATGGTACAAACACTCTAATTGCCGAGTCGGTACATATTACCAACTATATGATTTCCGAGTCGGAAAATAGTTCCAACTCTATGGTTGCTGATTTTTAACATGAGACAAACAATATGCTCACCGAGTTGGTACAAGGCACCAAAAGCATGATTATCGTTTAGTAAACTGAAACCAACTCAATGGTTTTTGATTTCGTATATAGTACCAAACTATGTTTGTCGATTCCGATAATATTGTCAATATTATGATTGCCGAGTCCAAGGTACTAACACTATGCATTTAATGATAAGCTGAGTCTGACCAAAATTGAGTATCACAACTACTTCTAAACAGGTGTTACTCCAGAAAACCCATATTATCTGGCCTTGATCGATATCAGCTATCACTTTTCGCGGTAATCATAACATAATTCAAATAAATATGTAATAGTTATAATAGAACTAATATACATGCACCTGTGTATTAGGTGTTGCGCATCTAGTAAGAAATTAATTCAAATTTGACCAGAATGATAAATCAGAGTACGCATGAACGAAAGTTATTACCTCTATGTACACATGCGTTTTGTGCTTACTGGTCGCTCGGAATTTAGAGCCATTACGAAGTCATACAACTCCAATTTTTTGGGAAAAATATGGCACATATGTTTGTTATCTTACAAGTTAATCTATTATTCTTTATAATGCCTAAAAAATGAAAATAATATGTTTCCTACTTCTATAAAAGTGATGGCAGCTTTACGTCGTGTCGTTCGCAAAATACTAGATAAAACTTTGGTCCAAATCAAAGGTAAAATGCTTTTATTCTGAAATCTAATTTACTAATCTTTATTATTTAAAGGATACTTAATTCAATTTAAAATATCGAGATATAATTGTTTCGTCATATATCTTTCCAAAATAGGTCCTTAGTAAATTAAATTTTACCTGGCAAATGTACGGGCCCCGTTTTAATGAGCGTCTTTGTTTCGAATACTATTAAACCGGAAATATATTCTGGTTCACACGTAAAGTGAGCGTGGATTATGAAAACACTACTACAAACCAAAATGGACAAACAACTTCCAGCCTATGCTGCTTTACTTAAAATAATTTAATGTGCAAACTCAAAATGTAGTGTTAGCTTCGTGTTACTAAAACTATGACCTCATTTACTGGTATTTTTTAGCGTCAAAAACCGCTGGCGTGTCTTATTTTTCTCAACTCTTCCGTAAAATTTCTACCCACTTTCATGGAGAAAATCAAAAAGAAGTAGGCTTTCGAAATTATCCAGTATTTGAGTTTTTACATTCATAAATCATGTTAGATTCTGTTTGTGGCGGAGAAATAATTTATATTTAATTATGTATATGGTGTTGCGCACCTAGTAACAAATTAGTTCAATTATGACCAGAATGATAAACCAAATAAAGTCAATGGATTTACTGGAGTAACAGGTGTCTAGAAATAGTAGTAATTATCACTTTTCGCGAAATATAGCATACAATGAAATCCTCGTGTTGGCACCATGTACCTACTCGGCCACCATAGTGTTAGTACAATTTATCTTTTCGATACTATAATGTTGGTATTGGATGCTGTCACAGTAACTATAGTTTTGGTATCCTTTACAGACTCGGTATACTAATTGTATGGAATGAGTTAGCTTTAAAGTGGTATTGTTGAAGACTTCTTCTGAAGTTAGCTACACTACTGCGGGTTTACACATTAGTATAGGAGATTGTACCGTCCTATTTTCCCACATTCTTGACTCATATTTATTTTGGGTAAAGGGTGTAATACCGGCTCTTAATGATGAGTCGCCAGTAAACACGAAGCGAATTTACATGAGATTATAATTTCCGTTCATGCTGTCTGGTTAAAATTGAACTAATTTGTAACTAGGAGTGCGACACCTAATACATAACTGAATTATCCATTCATCAAGTTTAGGGAAGAGCAGCAGACCTCTTTATTAATACTTGAAATGATTTGGACTAATTTTGTGCTTGCATAAATAGAATGGTGCCGTACAAACCTCTTTAATTAGTTATTTCGTGATCTAACAAAAGATCTATTGCATCTTAATAAATACAACGCTTCAAGCATGTTGCTTTATTTAAGAGCTGTTTTTGAAATAGAAATGGCATCTTAAAAAGTGTTTTTGATCGGGTATTAGCACTTCATTTTGGCTTCTCGAGTGTGTTAGCAATTTTTATTTATTCCCATTCGTTTTCTAAGTTGGGAAGTGGCGGATTTGTTGATCTTCATAGCTTGTTTTGCTTTATTTTGTTCGTAAAGGAAAAGGCGATTTACTTTTGCGATGTACCAATTTAAAAGATATGGCTATAACGCCAAAATTCTGTTTTAAATGGGCTTTCAATTTTTTACCTGGGCATAAATCTTTTGAATTAGTAATAACTAAATGAATAAACTTGACATGCATTTTTTAAACTTGTCCAACTGTTATGAGGCACAGTTTAACTGTTTCATTACAACTCTGACAAAATTTGTTTCTGGAAACTTTTTGCTTAACAGATACCATCATGGTTCTTTCTGAAATTGCACTCTAACTGCTTCAAATTCAATGAGAATAACAGCTTTTAACATTGCTTGTCCGTAGGGAAAGTCAGAGAGGTGCACTTAATAAAATGTGTGTTCGTAAATAGTCTTGAAATGTTTCCTACAGGGTAATGGCCTATTCTGTCTTATTGCAATATATGTGTGGTCTTTTAAAGAACATTTTAAAATACACAGCCATATAGCTGTTTATAATATGATCGCATTACATATCACCGTTACATAGCCTCTCTAACGAGCTAGTTTACCGTGCAGTAAATCGTACAAAACATACTTACAGAACCGTTAAATTGTACTCATATGAGAGAATTTAATGAAAAGATGTTCTACACAGCGTCATTTGCCCCTCCACCTTAAAGGTATGAAGTAATTATTTTCAAAACAGACACAGCATAAATCTAAATAATATATCACGTTCTCGTGTGCATCAATAGAATAAACAAGCGTGCAAATATTTCGCATTGTTTAAACCTAATCTCTTATTATTGCCTATAGATAAACAAATTTCTTTTTAACACCCAATACTGGATAGGAAATATTTATCGACTTGTTTGTACATATTACATTGGTTAAAATCGAATGCATTGACTTGAACGTTTGATCCTGGCTCGTTTTATTTTTTGTTTAGTAAATCATGGATGTGTAATAAATTTCTTGGTGAAAAACTGATAGGTATATGATTCCGGGACCGATATTTAAACCATTTGGTACATAAACTTATACGATTTACAAATGGAAAACTTTCACAAAAATTGTCTAGCAATTTAAGCCATAAATGACGATAATCAATGGAAACAATGAAGATTTTAAAATTATTTTCGTTTTTTTAACCCAGAATTTGCTATTGCCAAGAACACTTCCGTAAATTACTCCTACTATATCTCATTATACAACAGGTATCAGAATACAACACGGGAAACTGTTCTGTGTTGAAAGGCGAGCAAAAAATCTCGTTTTCATAAATAATGGGTTTCATTTACTTTCCGTCGATAAAGCGAAGTAGTAGGGGAACACCTCTAAGCAATCTAATAGTTTTCAAAATTATTTTAACTAAATTTAAATTATTAATTATTAAGATATTCTTCGAACATCTCAATACGATATGCATTACTTATTGCCCTATAATAATAAAAGATTCAAATGCGACTAGAAGGGTACAATTAAGTCAATATGATCGAGTGGGTTAATCTCATGCACATAAGCATGGCATGCTAACTGCCCATTCATCAGAAGGAATTGACACTACACACTCAAAATCCACTACGATTTTGGTGCAGTTACTTGAAATGGTTGAAACACGCAATCTCCTATACGTTTGTGTGTTAGATTCTTAGTAGTGTCAACTTCAAGTTAAATCTTTTATCAATTTGAATCCTGAACTAACTCACTGTATAATATATACGAAAAATAATATTTTACTCTCAATATAATTCTGGAAAGGAGATAAATTTCACGGACATTGATAAAAATAAACATTCTAGGGCCCTGCGATTCTAAACTGCCTAACAACTATCAGTTATAATTAATTCCGACGGCATCGAAACAGGTAATAAAAAAGACGTTAACCTATCTGACTATTATTGATTTCTTCCTCGTATGTTATCGATTGCACTGTCCAATAATCAAACATTTCATTTGAAAATTTCAGGATCGGTCCTTCTTTTGCATTTTGAATTTAAATTCTGAAATAAATCAGGTGTGGAGGTATTTATTTATAAAAAAAACATATATATAAAACTTAGTTTAAACAAGGCCACTTGCATTTCTGCAGCTTAAATCTGCTATTGTGTGTATTGTGCTGTGCATAGTGGACTGATAATGGTGCTGGATATAATGCGCCGAAACGTAGCCAGAAAATGGTTAATAAGAACGATGTTGAGCCTTCGGAAGAAAGGGACGAATACGCACCCAGCCTGATCGAAGACAAAACAGACGCGTACTTGGAAATGGTGATCAATCGGATCTTTGTGAAACTGGTAGTGCAAAGCAACAACCCGCGAACACAACTCGCGGAAACGCATCATATGAAGCTCGCACTGCGCAACAACCCTTCAAAAAAAGGAAACATAAGTTAGTATATAAATGAAATTTGTGTCGTGTGCAGTGGAGTAGCTTAGTGTTTTGAACACCATACTTCCAAAGCAGACGTGCCCAGATTCGAGTCTTAAGATGGGCTCCGAATAAGGACGAAACCAGCCTACTGGATGAATTGACATTTTTACACTATACAGTGCTTAGTTTATACCGACAAATTTATGTACATAATGGGTTAGGCTTATATATCAAGATCACAACGTTGATTAAAAGTTAACCATATTGTTAAAACAATAATTGATTGCGCGGGTGGTGGTAACAATTCTTTAAATCAAGTCTGCGAGCTTGAAGTAAACACCAATCCCTTTGTTTTTAACCAGTCGTCGAACAACATAACAAAACTACCGCCAGCCGCAACGCACTGACGCGTTTCGACCTTCCATGATCATCATCAGAGTACGACGGCAAACTGACTATCGAGGATCAAACTGCATTGAATATATTGAAATCAAATTTAGATATGCGGCTCTCACCTCTAGCAGTCTCGCATACATCGATTTTGACTGGAAATGTCGGCAGCACAATTTCTATGCAGTCACGAACATTAACTGTTTGCAGTTTCGCCACATAGAAATTGTGCGGCCAGGCATTGTCTGAATTTAGAGGAGAATTGTGATTTCAATATCATATTCCAACGATTTGATCTCGATATCATTTTTGACTGGTTATTCAAGCTCTTTAAAGAACCATATTGTTGTTTGAAAACAAGACACTGCTTAAGTTATCAAACAAATGTAGGTGTAGTTTAGAAAGACAAATTATCGAAACCATTTTCCTTGTCTTTAAACAATTGAATCATTAGGTTGCTGAATAATAATGTTCAACTAACATTAACTACCAAGTATTCAAAACTTATCTGCTGGCTTTCTATAAAAGGAAGTTTGAATCATTTTTATGACTACTGCTCTTCAGTAAGATGTTATTTCTCATTGAACTTTAGGTATTTTATCGTTAATGCTGTTACACGCTATGTCATATATTTCGAATATTATTACCACGAATTTTATAATTAACAGATTGATATAACCACCAAACACGTTATATATTCATTTGATAGTGTAAATTAATCAATCCATGCGGTAAAAAAAGCAATTCATATAAAACAGGTTCGTGGTTATTTGTAACTTCACAAGTACTTGGAAGAATTTCCTGCGACCGGGGTCCGAACTTGGGCTCATTTGCTTCGGAGAATTGTAATCACAATATTATAAACTATGCCGCGTGCACACAGAATGCATATAAATGAAAGAATGTAAATTGATGTCTAGCATTCTCGAAATAAAAGGTCATTAGCCACTTCGTTATTTTATGCGTTTTCTCTTCATAATATAAAATTTAATGTGTAATTTTTGAAGGCAATTGACATTATAAAGAATATATATATATATATATATATATATATATATATATATATATATATATATATATGCAAATAGCTTTTCTTAATATAGGTGTTACACTAGACATTGATATTGCTTATATCAACCGTAGCCTAGTATATAATAAACACTCAGAGTTGTTTTTGTGTATCATACTATGTCACATATACAGAATTTTATTAACTAACAGTAGAATTTAAATAATTTTAAATGATAAACAACGATGAGCACGATTGTTATCCAAAGAAGAACACAGTGAACATCCATATTCGTATGCGATATAATGTACTAATATACTGAACTATAAGATGAGCTTGTTAACGAACAATGAGCACAAAAGCTTAATAGCATATTAGCGCAGATAATTTGTTTTATGGAATAAGGCTTTATTGACGTGCAATGAATAATGACTAGAATGCAAAATGAAATATTAATATACCAATTATTACAAATAATATAAACGTCAGATTCTCTAATTATATTAATATAACATTAACATAATCAACAATCACGTCAGGTACTTGTCACCTAGACTTGTCTACAAAACACTTTTAAAAGTGTGTCAAATTATCCAAGTTGTAACATTCGGCCGAAAGTGATGCGAAATAATTCTCAATAGAAGGAAAATCTAACCGAAATCATAAGTTGATGAGCAACAGAATCTTGCTTGTAATTGGCCACAAAGCTGGCCAAATGAATTTCTGCAAGTCACCGAAGAACAATTGCTTCTGTTTGATTCCCAGTCGCGACAAATTCTTGAGATTACTTGACGAATTTGAAATAAGGACAAAATTCTATTCTTCATAAATTGATTTTCCTAACTGATGTTATGTTTTGTTAATATTATCAGAGTAAACATAGACACGTGACTATATATATATATATATATATATATATATATATATATAAATCCTACTAAAGTATTTAATTTCAATATCTCATCCCAGTTCATGTTTTTTTTCTATGAACAGATTGTAGGAGAAGCTAGTTATAGATTTTGGTCAAAATAGATACCAAATATGCTCCGTCTGCAAGAAAATCTAATCAAAAACTTAAGGTACTATATAAATGGAAACGACTTTTAGTGTTTGACATAGGTGGTATTATGAATATATTGAAGACATAGTATGAAATTTAGTCCGGTACGAACACCGGATGCTGAAGACACGAGCATGTACAAGCTGAATTTTTAAAAAGGCAGAATTCAAATTGCTACCGGCTAGAATGTGCAGTTTATACTATCAAAATTCGCAGATATATATATATATATATATATATACAGTATATTTCTAATTAGGAAGAAAAAACACATTAATAACAAAGTGGATAAAGGCCATTTATTTCGAGATTACTAAACATCGCTCTACAATCTTTCATTTATATACATTCTGGGTTTTCAATTGATTATGCTAGTGGTAACAAATCTGACTCGCTTTTACTTCTATTTCTTGTTTTGGCTGATTGGTAAGTGTGTATGCGTTTGTGTTTGTGTGTGTGCCTGTTTGCATGTAAAGTTCATTCTCGCTGTATTGCAAAGTGATGTCTGAGATCTGGTCATTATTGTTTTGATGGCTTGAGAATTAACCATTTGTGCGCATTGTTCGCTGTTACGTGTACGAGTGCTATTTTTCCGAGTGTAGTTTATCGTTTCACCTTGTTGCGCAAATTTGTATTCTTCACATGGTAACAGCGCAAGTGTGGATTGCAGTGTTGAACGCTCATATTGTTTGGAAACTTCTGTCACCGTATGCGCCTCTGTTATTTCCTCTTCAGTTTGTTGCCAATCCGATTGAATGTTTGTTGATTCTAGTCGAGGGCCTGTTCGGTCTTGCCTGGATACTAGTAAATTGTTGTTGAATTTTGTTATTCTTGGCCAGTCGATTAGAATATCATGTTGATGAAACTTTTGAATATTTAAGTCAGGTTCTTGTTGTTATATATATATATATATATATATATATATATATATATATATATAATACCAATCTGCCATAAAACTTAAATTCAACATTAAATATAAGGGCATTGTGTCTGTTGCATTACGAAAGAACGGTGGTAGCTAGTTAGAACTATAGTTGGAAAGAGATGCCAAGTAGGTTCTAACTGAAAGACAGGGTATACCATATCGTAACTTGGTATATTATTGAAAATATTTTCTATTGTGCGGCTTGGGCTGGCGCAGAGGATGACTGTAATAATTCGATGCAAATTGCTCCGCTAATTTGTTAGTTCATTTTGAATATATATAAAGATATTTTTTGAAAGTTAAAAGCAGCTTTAAATTACCCTACTTACAATTTTCACGAGTTTTCACTTATGGTAGCTATTAGAATTAGTTTAACTTCAAATTTGTTTAAACAAAAATATAAAGCGTTAATAAATTTGAAGGTCAAAATTACTGTCCCTTACATATTCACTAAGAATTTTATTAAAAATATAACGGCCGTCGCATGTTTATTCTAATACAGATTTACGAATGAAATTGAATTGTTTATCTACATTAAGTTTAATCGAGATTATTTAATCTTTATTCCCACGAATATATTATTATTATTATTATTATTATTATTATTATTATTATTATTATTATTATTAATAATACAGGAAGAGAGTGGACACGAGAAGAATTTGAATCCGAGTTAATTTGCGTCATAATTTGCAACTTTTTGACTACTCCACCGAACTTTAACATTACATACAATTTTAAACTATATTGTATCATTTATATTTTGACGACCTTTCCTTAATGTGGATACTATGTGGTTTCGGTATTGACCTCAATTTCCATCTACCACTCACGATCTGTCAATATCAGACTGACATCAATTCATAAATATTGCTTGTTGCGGAGACTTAATATATGTGCAATCGTCTAATAGGTGCTCCTTACCCAGTAGAAAATTAGTTAAAATATGAAAATAAGAATAAACCAATGTCAGCATGAACGAAATTTGTTATCTAATGTACGCATGCGCTTCATGCTTACAGGCGATTAATCTGTTGGAGCCGGTACTACGTCCTATACATATAATATACTTAGTCAAATATTGTGGGATAATTGGTCGGTTCTATTTTCTATTCGAATTTGTTCAAGCAGTGATGGAATTAAAATCGTATAATGTCTGACAGTGCGACTTCAATGCCAACAAACTGTATGTAATATACACCGAACCGGTGAAGGATACTAACAGAAAAATTTTCCAGTCCGTAAATGGGACAACTCAAATTTCACCAAAATTGAGAATTACAACTAATTCTGAACACCAGTTACCCAAGATAATTCATACACTCATTTTCTACACAAGAAAAATGCTTATTTAATATCGAGAAATTAAATATATAATTGGATTGGCGTCTATAGCAAGAACGTAAACCTGATTTAAAATAATAAAAAAATGGTTTATGAACATATTGTTTCGAAACCATGTCTTGTCTATTTACTAATTGATGAAGTTCCAATATTTGAAACAATCATACGTTTAGGAAACGTTATTAAGTTAAAATGAAGATACTGGTAAATTTTCAGTATATATGTATAAAAGAAAAAAATTCTCTCTGGGGCACATTTGAAATCGGGAGGAATAGACTTAAAATAATTCAATGCCCAAGGTGTCCATAAAATCTCCAGTGAACTACAACAGCATGAATAGTGGACACATTTTCGCATGCTTATCTTCATTACAAGTACCGGGCTTTGTTTTGTGCTCAGTTTGATATCGTTAAATGAAGTTCGATTTATATAAATCCTTCAAAATGAGACAATTCAACACAAAAAACAATATAGAACTAAATAATTTGCCAATAGAAAATTTGTATCAACATTATTATAAAGTTACCTTTGCAGTTATTTTGAGCGCAAATTTAAGCATTCTAAAAGCGTTGGCAATAAGTGTAACAACAAAAAACGTAGTTGATGAAAGTTATAAATTTAAATTAATTTAATTTGATGTTGATATCCGTCCAAAATTGTGCAATTTTTTCATCTCCAATGTAAAATAGGTTATGAATTAGCAGTTATTTACGTGCATGGATAAACTCAATGTCCAATAGCTAAGGTAATGTTTGTCCGTAAGAACAAATCATGCTTCGTAGTGCACGATAAGGTACTTTTTACGGTTAAACTTTCAACAGATTAACTTGATGACGCTATGGTACGTCCGGAATCTAGCTCGCATTCAAAGTGAAATACATCAGAATGCGACCAATATGTAAGAAATTGGTGTGAATGTATTTGCCAAAAAAAGTCTTGGCATTTTTTCTATTATTTCATTCCCCCAAAAATTTCTTGCTTTCTTAAAAATTATGCTTTCTTTATGTTTGGCAACTTTTTGTATTTCAGTGTTGTTAAAATAAGGATGAGACACTTAATTTAACCAAATATTATCCACGACTATGGGATAATCTTACACAAATGGCCCAAGTTAAACAAGGTATCTGAAATTTTATGTAATCTTTGAAGATTGTAGGCAGGAGTTTCGATTTTATATATATATATATATATATATATATATAAGTATTGTTTGAAAATGTACCACGCTGCTTTTAATTTTAAGTGCACGAGAAGTCAGTCTTTTATAGAATAAGAATTTACAATGAAATAAGAGAAAAATCCTTGCGCGGCGCAGTAATCGTGGAATTTTACTACGCAACTTCCTGTTGCTGGGTAATTGATAGCTTTCGTAAGCCGATAAAATCTTGGTTCCTTTAAATTTTAAGGTTTACAGATTTTGTTGACACTTGCTTGATGGTTTCTCACTTGTCCCGTCACTCTGACGCCGTCCAAAATTAGTTTTTATGAAATTGTTCTCGAACACAATTTTTTACGTTTATTATCAAAATTTTCGGGACTTCCTTTCCTGTCTCACATTCAATGTTAACATCGTATTGACAAAAAAATCCAACTTATGGTAAATGTACACAAGAAGTTAGTGTTTTATATTATACAAATTAACACAGAAATAATTTTTTAATGACTACACTAGGCATATTTGTGTGCTTTTTATGAAATTTTACTCCCCGGCGTAAACGAGTCAATAGGTTATAGATTTAATATAGGATACTGTAAAATGAAATTTACTTTAAATTCGTTATAAAATGGACAGGACGTAAAAATCCCCTTCTTAATCAATCATATTCTATAGAACTATGCCGCTGGATTTAATCTGTTACAAGTTTTAAAAGAGTGCGCTTTTGACACATCACGTTTGACAGTTTAAAAGAAGTCTTCATTAACTATTGAATGTATTCATGCAAAAAATTTTCAGAATTATAGAAATTTCTAATTTTGTTTTTAGTAATATTTAAGAAAAATAATTTATTTCAATTACATTCCGATTATTAATGAGATAAGTTTTTAATTTATAAAATTGAAATTCCAATGTGTAAATGGGGCACATACATTGAGATTTTCCAACCTGTCTCCCAAAAACTGACATTTATTAGCAAAACGATATATTTTTCGGCCCAATATAAAAGAAAAAGTATTTTTGGTGTACTGGAACTGTTATTTACTGGTGTTACACAAACATAGTTTTCTCCCAGTATAGTTAGTCTTGACCCCGCAGAAATGTTGGTTGGAAATGGACCATGATTGACTATAGGCAATTTCGGCCAAAACCAACTAATTCACAATTCGAGCAAAACATATGCATGCAATTTTAGTAGACTTTCCACCTTAATGATAAAATTATGCGTCACACAACCACGATCTGTTTAGTAATCCATGAAAGTAAGTAAAAAATCGCCTTAACTGAAAATAGATAAAACAAGTTTACCGTCACCCACAGATCATATTTGTTAAAATATATTCATGTTAAAATTGGTATACTTCTAAGCTATATTATCGTTGTTGCTTGCATAACCTTATGGATTTTTCTCATGTAGCCCAATTTACTAATGCCACATAGTTAAATTTCTGTAATAAATTTTATTGAATTACCAAAAATAAGAAAGTTCTGATTGATATACTCAACGTCATTTATTTAAACTTAGAAGTTAATTTACATTAGCCGCAATTTAATTGTTTACAGTTGTTGAAGCAGGATACCTGCATTTTCCAGATGTGGACGATTTTGTTTATATGGTTGTGTTTTATATAAAAAATGAAAATAAATATAAAGTTCCATTAAAGATATCGGGTAAAGTTGTAAGTAACATTGTTAAAAAATTCGCTATCTAATTTCCCAGAAGTCCAACTAAATTAGCAAGTATTAAAGAAAAATTTCGAATATATTATGCTAAACATAAAACTTGAATGTATGTCTCCATGTATCGTTACATATAATAATTATAGTTAACGAAGAAAGAAAAAATAAGAAAAAGATACTATAACTATTAGATTTGTATAAAACAATACCTCATTGATTTTTAAATAGGATAATTCTTATCTCTAATGAAACTAAAATTAGCAATTGACAAATCGTGTACAACTGCCTAATATATTTTCATTATTAAAGAAATTCTGACTTTCTTTAGCAAAGATACGTGATTCCTGCAACATTATGAAGGCCTTACGCCAGAGTATTGTCTTCCAAATATTTTACTTGCTCTCTACGCAAATAAATGGGGAACTTTTCTGTTTTACTGTTTAATGATTGCAATTCTACAATCGGATTTCGTGCGAGTATAAAAGATTACAACTTTAACTACGTGTGTGGATAAGCTCCAAAGTGTTTAATTAAAAATATATCAATCGATCAATGAACATACTTATCAATTTGTGGCATATATCTTTTAAAACTTTTGCTTTTAGTTAAAAAATCTCCAAAGTCTGCGTAGAAATGAAGCAATTAATTAATTAAATTGTACTATGGGCCAGAGAAGAAAACCGTCTACCTAAACATCCCATTTAAGGGGGATGCAGTTTCGCGAATGGCAAAAAAAGAAAATTGAAGCAACGAGCGCATTTAATGCAGCCAAACTACGAGTGTTATTTGGGATAACACACTTGCGTTTACCAGCCATCAAGAGAAACAGCCGTTAATGTCGATATCTAATATTATTTACCAATATACATGCACAAGTTGTCGATCAACTTACGTAGGCCGATCGACCAGACGGTTAATTACTCGAATGAGAGAAAATTGCAAAATCAAATGGTGAATACACGTCTGCAATTGCACAACACATCATCAAGAAACAACGCACGTATGTTCTCTGGGCAATAGCATTCAAAGTAGTACTAAATGCAAAAACAAGAGGCTAGCCACATACGAAGCCTTATGGATAAACAAATTGCAGCCGGATTTATGTAAGCAGAAGAAGCACGTACAATCATTGAGCTTGAACTGGATATGACGCTCGCAATTTGATTGGTTTCTATTTTCACACTCACTTTGTTCACATATTTCTATCTTGTCTTGCTTTCCATCTTATATATAAAGATATGTTCATGAGTAGATATTTGAGAAGACCATGAGAAAAGAAAATTTTCATATCTGATAAAATTTCTTTTTGTTTTTATAAAAAGAAGGGGTACAATGAATTAATTTGTTATCGTAGTTAAATTTTTATATGAATATTACTATTTTATTAACTGTATTTAACTCTGTAATACTAAATTATGAATAACAAATTTATGCTTTAATACCTTACTTATTTCTGAATTCAATTCACGTCAAATTATGCTCATCAATCTAGAAACATAAAAGTTTAAATAGGTATTAGCTTCGAATGCTATAACTTACAATCCTCTATTTTGCGATTTGGAATTTTGTCTGTAAAAGATAACAATAAAAAACTGTTACTTATATGAAATACAGTTTCAGAATACTCTGCCAAATATATACATTTAAATGTCCTAACCCATATATGACACAAAAATAATTGACGCATTTATCGCGTCGTTTTTTAAAACGATAATGTTACTCTGATTTAATTTTCAAATTCTGAATGCTGACTTAATAGTCATTACAGAAAATATTTTGAAAATATGCGCACCAAATCCTTAGGGTAATATTGTTATTTGTTACGCATAATAAAATGAACAAAATATAGGCAAATATTCACAATTATGTACGAAATTGAAACTCTTCTACAATCATTATAACTAAAGAAATTAAATAATTTGAGACATTGGAATTAGACATTAATTAAGCAAAACAATGACAAAAAACGTATACCAAAAATAATGCTAGGTAATGATCAATTTAGATGTTTAAATTTGTTTCCCTTCGTTAATCATAATGTGACATATTTTTTGCAAATAATATATATATATATATATATATATATATATATATATATATATTATTTGTCAACTATTTATTATTCAACTACGTCTATTGACATTTATTAAAAGTTTTATTATTATATTTAAACAAATATGTATAGCTCTTTTTACATAAAAATAATGTCAAAGTATGAAGCAAACCTATCTAATTACTTAAATGTCTCATTCTTTCAATCTTGAAGTGTGTATTTTCAGATGAAAATTGAAATATACAGTCAAAACTGTAGCAAGTTTAATAATAATATTTTTTATAGCTTTATAGACTGTTTCATCCTGTTTCTAGTAAGCACGTAACGTAAAATATGATGTCACATTTTTATTGTCTTCTTTCATTTCATTTATAGTTTTTCTAAATTTAATATAAAATCCTCTGTCAGCCTATTTATTTCCGATTATTTTTATGAATAAAACCTTCTCATCGGCATGTCATAATATATAAATTTTACCTATAATCCGTGAATCTTTTTCGTTATTGAAATAAATTCATCCTAAATCTTGTTACTTATATTGTCTATCAACTAATAACTTTTTAATGCGATTCTTGATAAAATAAAATCAGAGGATCTTTCATAATTGGCGACTCTGTAGGAAAAATAAAGATACGCCAGTGTAATTTAAATATTTCATGATAGTTACTAAAAATCAATATCGTATTTTAATTTCAAAATGGAAGATATTTCGTCGAAGACCAGTCAAAGAAAGAACAATTACTACTTAAAATGCTATTCTGATTAAAGAGAGCATATTAAAAGAAGTCATGCAAAAAGATTAGTGGATTATGCAATTTACAGTTTAAACAACGATATTTTATCACATAAGTACACCAAAACATAAACCTATTTAAAATATTTTTATTAATTTTCACGTGTTTTTTTGCTTGACTTAATTCCGAACGCATATTTAAGCATCCTTATTTTCAAGGAAGCACCCGCGCTAAATCATCTGGTTTAGACAATATGAATTAATCGTGCTAAATCTTTTCTGTCTCATGATATGTGCCGCATACATGGAGGATCGTTTTAAAACGATTACTTCCAATCAGACATGTATTTTCAATCAGGTGACGCTGTGTGGCGTGTTTACGTTCTAATTGAAAGCGTATTGCGTATTGGTCAACTGAATGCTTGCGCAACACGCACACACACAGACACACAAACACGCACAGAATTATCAGAATGAAATACGTACTAATTTCATGTAAACGATCCGGGAATTTCCAAACGTTGTCTAGGAGATTGGTCTATGTGATTTGAATTCACTAAGGAATTCATCTGTGTAATTTTTTTTGAACAAATGGAAAAAAGACTGAATACCAAATATTATATCGACTAGCGATAAAAAGTTTGCGCAAACGTAAGCTATATAATTTGATTTTCAAAAGTGTTCTTCCTAAATATGTGCTTTAAAAGATACCGTTCGTTTGCAAGTGCGTAAGGAAATAAAGTGTAAACTTGTACCAAAAAAATGTATTTCCTACAAAGGATTCTCAGATAACTAGATGCTAATCAGGGTGTGTATTTGGCACAAAAGAACTAATTGTTTCTTGCATAATATTGCATAGCAAAGCAAAATGTGCGGTAGTGTTCGAACAAACTACTCCCTAGTTATGATATGGATGCTAATTGGATTTGTCCAGTTATTTGTTAGTCTTAGAACCTCATTTCCAAGTTTGTTGAATGATAACGCGAAAGCCTTTTTGTTACCGGAAGCGAAACGGAGAAATGTACATACTTGAACACAACAGAGGATCGTCTGGTGCAACTTGAAGATAGACTGCGTCAATGTGAATTAAAGCATCACTTGCTGACCGAAAGGTCGTCAATTGTCTCAAATGCGTTAAATCAGCACCAACTTCGAGACAAGTCTAATCAAGATAAAGAGTTAACTAACACAACATTTGATGACTTAATGCAACAGAGCAGAAGGAATGCAAATTTCGAGTTAAGAAATGGTTGGTCCAATTTTATTAAAATTTTATGGCAAATATGTTAACACCATATTTAAATCTATTAGCAATGCTTGAAACGATAAATCTCTATTATTTGAAGATATTTGCTTCAGAAGAAATTATGATCGCAGCACAGAAAAAATATCTGATCAATATTTTCACCATTTTTCTTACGTAAAGTTTTTTCCAAGTGTTCGAGTTTTTAAGGTCTACAAAAATCTATGTCGTAATAAACTCGTATGTGAGTAAACTATTAGACTACTTCTCTCACACTGCAATGCAGGTTTTCTTGAGCTCGACGACATTTCATTATGTATATTTTTAATGCTTGACTATGTAATATTTATAGACTCCTTTTTTGTGTATAGACATTGTCAAGAGAAAAATGAAGTCAATTCACATCAGTGTAATAAAAATGTGAGTATTCAATAGATAAAAAATAGTTGCCTTACAAGGAGCGGCTTTTTGGATTAGATCTTTTCGTGCCATTATGCTTAGATTTGCTTCTAAATAAAATACAGACGAAAAATGAATTTAATAAATTTGAAAAAATTCGTTTTTACACCGGTCGTAGCCCGCCTTTTAACAGATTAGTTCAAATTGTGACCGATTATACAAAACAAAGCAGTATTTACACATTTATTATTATATCAACACATTCGGATTAGTTATTTTCTACTCATCAGAGGCAGCAGGTAAAATATCTCAGACAACCACAATATTTATCCAGAAATATACGATATAATTACGATTTCTGATAATCTATGGAGCTCGGTTTGTTGTAAGATTATATTATTCCAAGTGTGTCTTACCGATGCATACACGAGATTATGCTTGAAAATTGCAACAACGATTGTATAATTCAATAATTATACATTGAAATGAAATAATTGTACAAGATTTTATTTTTATGATTTCAATATATATTAAACATTGTATAAGATAGTAAATACAATTTAAAAAGCAGACTGACTTTTCGCTCATTTGGCAGCCATCAATTGCTTGCTACAATTTTCATACCAAGCACAGAACTAAATAGCATTCGCTTCCAAATTTTCGACTTCTCCAGTACGCACCACAAGCCGTGCCAAAAATTTACTGCTCCGTTTTCCACCAATTTATGCCTTTTGGTTATTCATTCTATCAGGTGGTTCCCATTTGGCATCGCCTGCAGCCAAATGTTCACTGTGCCACACGAGTTGCTGCTACACGAAATTTGAGGTCATGTACCAACGATTTATGAGAAATTTTGAATAATGACAGATGTGGCAACTAGTTGGGGTTTCAGGACTTAAGAGATTAAAAATATGTTTAACCCGAAGATAAGGCTAACTATAAAATATCAGTTGGTATATGACACCAAATTACGTGTAGTAAGGTGTATGTGTGGCGCAATGGATAGAGTCACAGACTCCGATGCATATGTGCACTGTTCGAATCCCGTCTGCGGAAAATCCTGGATAGTATTGGAAGGGTTCAAAATGAGGACGAAACTGGTTAACTGAATGAATTGCTTTTGTTGCGTAATACAAATTTTTGTTTATAATGACAAAAAATATACTTTATCAAAATTATACGTTTATAATTCAAATCAATATATATATATATATATATATATATATATATATATATATATATATATATGTGTGTGTGTGTATGTGTTTATTCATTATGACCAAATAAATATTCTTAAATAACTGCTTAACATGTATACATAGATGTAAATCGTCCTTGGTCCTGTCATCAACCAAAATACCGTTAACTTATTATCATCATGAGGTTTGATTGCTTGGCAAATGTGCCTATATTTGAAATACCTTTACATACCTTGTCAAGACCTGACATGATTTAACATTTTTTTGTCGATTGTTCGAAATAAACAGATTTCATACATAATATAGGAAACAATTTTTTCTTCGTTAGCGAAACCCTCTACCTTAATGGTAATTGCATGCCAACATTGCCATCCACTATAAACACGGAGAAGTTAGTTCCGGCTTTCCTTTTTGAATGACTGAAAATCGAAAAATGCAATAGAAATATCTTCAACATGCCCACACATATCAAAACTTATCGAATTAGATTCTTTTTAGTACATCGTGGACATTGGACAATGCGTGCTATCATTAAACTTTTGGCTTTTTACTTAAATTTATTCCCCGTTAACATGAACGAAATCTGTAAAAATATATTCCGTTACAATATACGAGTTCAATATCATTTTACTTTTTTGCGAGATGTTTGCCTTTTAATGACAGATGAAGATAATTATTTTGTTTTTATTTTCGCCCATTTTTAGCACAACCTTAATCATGAAATTTATTATTAGTTTACTTAGCTTAGTTAAGATTTTATTATCCCTGTCAATTGGCGGGGGAGAGATTGCATCTATTTAGTTTTTAAAAAAATTCTTTCCGGGGATTATTCCGAACATTTTTGACGGGGCTTCAACATTTTCACTGCTATTTTTTAAAATTTAGTTTTTATATTTTCTTGCACATAAATAATATGCGTGGCAATTAATAATTATAATATTAATAAAACAATAATAATAATGGTAATACTTTTAATAATAATAATAATAATAATAATAATAATAATAATAATAATAATAATAATGTCTTATCATTATAATTATTTTTATTAATATTGTAAGACTAAAATTTTCATTATACAATTATGGATAAAATATAAATGAATACATAACCTACTAAGAGAATTGCGCAACAATTTTTTTGTTGTTGATTTTCTGTCGTTCTGTTTTTCGACAATTAATGGTTTCTGGCATGCAATATGGCGATTAATCGAACAGCTGCTTTTCTGTCCAGATGCTAAATCATGTCATTTTTGTAAAGATTTTGTGATAACTAAATTTTATTCAAATGTAAATTAATTTATCACCAGTAAGTAAAACTGCAATGATTAATTGCGCAGTCGATTATGTGAACGGCAAATCAAGGTTTCAATCCTGACAAAAAAACCAAGCTCATGTTGTATTTTGCTGGGCAAAGGAACAGTTAAATGTAGATTTCACCAAAAAAATTGTCTGTGAACAATGGCAAACCAAGCATTGCTATACAAATGTACAAATAAATTGGTAGTTGTGTTTAAGTAAAGACCGAAAGCCTAGTTTGGAATAATAGAAGCAGTTAATGCAAACGAAAGTATATTTGCACATTTGAAATTTACAATAGAACAACATAAAACATTTTGTCAACAAAAAATGCTGTTATCAACCCGGCTTGAACTGTTTATGCATGAATTTAAAATTTCTAGTTAAACAACTAGGTTATCAGGAAAGATATTTGCATTCTCTTTATTCTAAAAAAACTGATAACACCTAATTAATCGTAACTATTTTCAAACTTCATCATGCCACCTGCTCTTTAACGAGAGGTCGTGAATAGCTAGTTCGAGCGTTTGGTAGGTAGTGATGCCAATGTTGAGCCACTTTCAGGAAGGAAAGATAAAATTATATGCTTCGGTGTAGAATATAAAATTGTTTGTAGTGCGAGACTTGGGTGGCGTAGTTGATAAGACGCAATTCTCCCTAGAATATCTGAGATTTTAAATTTATTCTACATTTATGGATAAATATGATGCAAACTTTGTTGCTATTGAAGATTATTTAATTAAGAAATTTGTATGCGTCGGTAATCTAATAAATTCGTAAATGCTGCTTTGTTATCATAGATCGGTCTCAATTTGATCTTCACTGTTAAGAGGTGGTACCGAGCATTGCGTAAACATAAATAAAACAGAATAAAAAATAAATTTGGTAAAAACAGAGACATTGTTGGAAGACTAAACAAACTGGTATAGCAAGTAACATATTCTACTATCAGATCCAAACGTACATTTATTGGACGTCTTATGCTAAATGTCTAAACACTACTCATTCTGGTGTATTTCCAAAACTTATTTTGAACTATTTTATAATTAATTTATTATTTTTAATTGAAAGCTATAATTTATTTTATTTGTGCTGTTGAAATGATAACTTTCATTAAAGCTATTTTCTGTTTTAACGGAAGAATGTACAAACATTCTGATCAAAATAATGAGGATTATTTATCGTGCAAAAATGACTTCCTAGTTACGCGATAGTAAGGCATTATTTCTAAAATGTTGATAAATTATCATTTAATTTTCTACTGGGGTTTATGAACCACGTTGTAGTTTTTAGAATAATTAAATTATGCTCAACTTAGTTTTTTATCTATTGCACGAGTGCTAATAATTTCTAGTAGACATGATTAATTCGATATCAATCGTTTCTAACAATAGCTTGAGCACTATAATGTATACAATATTCTCTAATTGGAACGGAAATAACTGTTAGTGATTAATTTAGAATTTTTACGAAGATTAAAGATTTTAATTTTTGTTAGTCGCGGAAAAATTAGCAGAATCTTGTGAAAAACATAACAAGAATAATGATTTTATTTGAATGGCGGATATTATTGAACAAACAATTAAATAATAATTTATTGCGCGGGTGGTGGTAAAAATTCTTTAAATCAAGTTTGTGAACTTGAAGTAAACACCAATACCATTGTATTTAACCAGTCGTCGAGCAAAATAAAAAGAAAACTGCCGTCAGTCGCAACGCAATGACGCGTTTCGTCCTTCCATGATCAACATCAGAGTACGAAGGCAAAGTGACTAGCGACCATCAAACCGTATTGCATATATATGGGAAACAAAATTAGACATGCGGCTCTCACCTCAAGGAATCTTGCATACATTGAACGTGACTCGAAATGTCGGTTGCACAATTTCTATACAGTCTCGAAAAATTAACATTTTATAGCCTCCGCCACACACATATATATAGAAAATACAATTAAACAAAAAAATGGTTGCGCGGGTGATAGTAAGAAATTTAAATCAAGTTTTCGAGCTTGAAGTAAACACCAATCCCACTGTATTTAACCAGTCGTAGAACAGCACAACGAAACTACAGCCAGTCTCAACGCACTGACGAGTTTCGACCTTTCATGATTATCGTCGGAATACGACGGCAAACTGACTATCGAAGGATCAAACCGCATTGAATATATGGAAATCAAATTTAGATTTTCTCCTCTAGCAGTATACTTTGTTAGACTTGACTAAGAAATGTCGGCTACACAATTTCTAATACAGTCCTGAGCAGTAGCTGTTTGTACGCTATCGTCACACACACACACGCACGCACACACACATATATATATATATATATATATATATATATATATATATATATAGACTATACAATTTAACAATAATTGATTGCGCGGGTGGTGGTTACAGTTGCCGAAATCAAGTTTGCGAGCTTGAGATTAGTGTTTACTTCAAGCTCGCAAACTTATTTAAAGTGTTTACCTATGCAGATCAATTATTGTTTGATTTTAATATCCATATATGTGTGTGGTGATAGCTACAAATTACTAATGTTCGTGACTGCACAGAAATTGTGCATCCGACATTGTATGCAAGACTGTTAGATATAGGAAAAAGCCACACATATCTATTACAGCTTTTACATGTGCTTTTCCTTCTGTCTGAGTCAATTAAATCATGACCTGATGATAAATGTCAAACGCGTCAGTGCGTTGCAGCTGGCGGTAGTTTTGTTATGTTGTTCGACGACTAGTTACAAACAATGGGATTGATGTTTACTTCAAGCTCGCAAACTTGATTTAAAGAATGGCGGATAAATTTTCAATTAGCAAAAAATTGATCGTGTTCCGTTTATCCATGTATGTTTGTTAGTAAGTACTGCCTTAATTTATATAAACTGATAAAATATTGTTTAAATGTTTTGTGCTTTTGAATAGTTACATCAGTTTGTCTATGAGACAACAGTCGCATTTCAGTTTATGCTGCCTCAGCCAGGCAAATACCAAATTAAACGATTAACTGTAGATAATAAATCAAAAAGTTTGATGCACCGGCATTAATATTGATATCAATATAAAGTTTTCGATCTTGATATAAACACCAGTCCTATTATATAAATACATTTGTCAGTATAAACTAAGCAGTGTATGATGAAGAAAACGAAATTGTCTGTTATATGCTAACTAATATTTCTTGGTTAGCCATTCTTTTAGGTGGAGTCTATACGGCATCCCTTTAGACATAACGTTCCAAAAAGGCACCGAAAATCTTTTATTATACAATGCTTAGTTTATACTTATAAATGTATGAATATAATGGGAGTGGTATTTATATGAAGATCGTAACTATGATTTAAATAAATGTTTTTATATTATGTACGACAGTCGGCTAAAACTTACATAGAGATCTGTCGTGAAACTAACGAAGCTGCTGTAAATTAATATTGGACTGTAATATAAAATCGATATTAATTGAAATTAACCTTAACTTATGACACGTTTTTGATAACAACCCCGTGAAGCAGCTAAGATAAGTAAAGAATTTGTATAATGCGACGTCTTTGTTAAATTTAAAGAGGTACAGCGAGGGTTCAAGATGACTACTGTTGTTGTCTGATATTCAAATCCAATTAAACCGTTTTCCAGGTAGTAGGACATCATTCACAGGGTGAAGAAATAGCTTTAGTTGTGCCTCGACAGTTATGTAATACATGAATAATGAAATTAGTAACAAAAATTTGACGAGATTATAACGGTTTTGCATTCTATCGAACATATGGGAGGCAGAGCAACGCTGCTTAATTGTATTGATTAAGTGCATATAATATAGTATAATGTAATACAATATATATATATATATATATATATATATATATATAATTATGTATATATAACCCAAATTGAGATTAATGATTTCAGCTAATATGATTATATTGTAGCCAAATGTGGTGTCCATGTTGACGTAATAGCACAAAATAACCCACTCATATTTGTCTATTACGAATTCAATAGATAATATATTCAATTCAAAAGTTTATTCCGTAATTTGAGTTTTCAACAAAAACTTATGTTTGCTTAGCAACCATTTTTTATAACGAAAACACTTTATTTAATATTTATATTGCTAGTTCGTTATCCGCAATTTATAACTTCATGAAGCCTCCATATAATTTTTTGTATACTGGTGCATGTGTGCAAAATTAGTGGTAAATTTTACCGATGAATGCATCTTTTTTTATGAGAATAGTTTGAAAAATAAGCTAATTAAATAAATACAGTGGCTTGCCGTATAATTTTAAATAATCTTAAATTGGTATAAGTCTACAAAACCTCTGAGATATCCAGCCTCACAAAACATTCGTTAGCATATGTAAGCTTACCAATAGAACTGTCTATGAGAAACTAGAAGAATTATGAAAAATAGAAATAAAACAAAACGCACAGTTACATAACAGTAATGAAATCACAATCTCCTTTTGGAGATAATATAGCAATTCCTTTATATAATTATCAAGAAAACTAAAAAATTTAATTCTTTAAATCAAGCGTGAGAACATTTTATTGAATTAAATCAATTTCAAAAGATAGAAATATTACAATCAGTCGCACAAATTGAACTTGACAGTAAATGTTGGTTGCAAAATTCTATGCTGAAACAAAATAACACGTACGCAGCTTACGAAACACGTATATAAAGTAAATAACTAAACAATTACAGACTGCGCGGCTGCTGTTTGCTGTTCCATAATTCATTTTTGTGAGCTTGAGATAAATATCAATCCCATTCTATTTAACAAATAGTTCAAATTAGTTGAACGACCATCAGTCACATGTGCTGATGCATTTCGATGTACTTTACTGGAAATTTCGTGTGCACAATTTCTAGCCAATTTGCCGTTATGCTTTGACTATGATCATGGAAGTTTGACAGGCGACAACAAGTTTAACTGATGGTAGTTTAGCTATGTCGTGCAAAAGGTTATATAAAAGGGGATTGGTGTTCGATTTAAAAAATTGCTATCACCTCTCAGGTAATCAATGATTGTTTAATTGTAAAACTTACATATATTTAACATAAGCACAAAAAAACTCAGAAAGTATATTGACTGTATGTTCTGCAGCCGACATATCAGGTCAAGTACAATGTATGCCCAGAATTTACTTGGGGTTGAGAGCCGCTTTTACGCTTTGCATTCCCCATATATGAATTTCAGGTTACATTTACGCTGGGCCTAACGCCATTGTGCTCTGATGATGATCGTGGCAGGTCGAAACACGTCGGCACGCGTGACTGATAGTTGTTGTACTTTGTTCTGCGACTGGTTGAATACAACTGGATGGTGTTAATGTGAAGCTCGCAAACTTGATTCAAAGAATTGCTATCACCTCCCGCGCAATCAATATTTTTTGTAATGGCTAATTTAATTGACAATAAACCATCGCAAAGGGAAGCTGTTTCAAATTTCATACTTTCAGTTTGTCAGTAAGATTTTAATGAGTGAAATATGGGTACAGGATTTCGTATTTAACTCATTGTGCAAAAAATCTCCGATTTCTGTTGTACATTGGCTATAAAAATTTAATTTGATATTTTGTTGCCAAATGATAAACCTATGGTAAAAATTATAATTTTTGTACATCTACTATATAGAACGTTTAGTATTCATGTTAAGAACGATAATGACACTGTTATGCAAATTCTAGTTAACGGATTTCAACTAAAATGCAAGTATATTTTTAAGCCAGTGGTACACGAATTGGCATGTTTTCATCATTAGTTAGTATCAATAGAGCACTAAGGCACACTCACTAATGTTGAGGAAACTGCTAGGGATAACGTATTGTCTGAATAACAGAAATTACTCGCTGACGTCTAATAGTCTGACCAGCAATGTGTTTGGCTTAACGATCATTGATTGTGCGGCTAGCGACAACAGATCATTATCGGAAGTTTGAGAGATTGAGATAAACACCATATTATCTATCGAGTCGCACAGAATATAAAAACTGACGGACGGTAATTTCGTTATATGAATTCGAAGATATTTGTGTTTGTCTGAACCTTGAAAACTTCATTTAAAGACATTTTTTAACATATGCCTGGGCTGCACAATGTCTCATCAACTCCTGTAGTGCGTTTCCGGCAATAAATGAACTTACAATTATTTTAATGTCTGAAAACTTTATTTAAACATTTATAAACCTTATGCACGTATTCCATGTTTGTTAAACACTCGAGTTGTTTTAATAAGCAAAGCAACTTTATAAATAACCAGAAATACGGAATCGCCCATGAAATCTATTGGTATGGCATACTGCGCTGAGGCATAAGTGCTATTTTATTAAGATGCCCGAATTACGAATAACACAACTCAAAATAAACGTCATATCCTTCACAAATTATCGTATGAATACACTCATATATTATTCTGCAAACTTTTTCAAACTGGCTAATTTGAAACTGATTTCAAGCTCTGCAGGCAAAGTGAATCCAACATTTTACTTAGAAACGACAATCTAATTATTAACAACATGTCTTCAACGTACACATTTAAAAAAATAACAATCTGAACTCATATTGCCATCCACTTGCTGCCTCACTGTCTAAAAATTTCTAATGAGGGCCCCTTGTACGACGGAAATTTGACAATAATTTTTATACAAAAGCTGTTAAGCAAATCGATTGTTTCCTAGGTCACACTTTAGGTTACTGTCAATAAAATTGAACACGTTTTTTAAAATTTTATTATTATTATTAGAAATTCATTTTCTGTTAGGTTTGTAATAGGATGAAGAATAATTTACTTAAATACATTATTTGTAAAATTTACTTTTTCCACGCATGCGTTCATACATACGTAGATCTAAGGAGATGCCACATAGGTTCCACGTGAAAGAAAGTATAACCAAAATTTTATAGTTAGCATATTAATGAGAATTGTGTGTAACGTGCTGCAGGGTGGCTCAGTGGTTAGGTACAGGTTCGAGTAATATCCGCCTCAAATTCTGGACAGTACATGAAGATATTCAAATCGGATCGGAACCGGCCTACTGAATGAATTTTCTTTCTATATTATACAATGTTTAGTTTATAGTCAAAGTGAATGGATAAATAATGGAATTGGTATTTACATCATGATCGCAAACTTGATTTGAATTATTTCTTAACGTATGTCTGATCTGCGGTAACATGACTTTTTATAAAATTTTCAGACTCATTTTGCTAAAATTGGAAAAAATCGATTATGGTGAATGCGGGAAGTACATTTTAATCTCTTTCCGATTATTAAAATAAATGTATTTATATATTATTTGGAGGCATACCAAAAGTTACTAAGAGAGGGAAAGGAAGGAATTTAGAGAAAATTTTTATAGCTATAATTTCAAGTATGCTATTAAAACCTAATGCTAGCTAGACTACCTTATTTACTTCATAAAAGTTTAGCTGCCATTTTAAAAATCAAACCGCTTCATGGACTGGCAACTAACTGCTGTTGCTGGCAAAAGATAAGTATCACCAAAATTGTTGTCTGTTATACAATATTTGGGAACGCCAGTTAAATGTTGAGCGATTACGGGCGACGCTTTACAGATCTCTATAGTCTTCGTGTCACGTTTATTGATCAATCAGTTTTTCGGTCAATTTATGTACGTATATTGATGCAGCGTATAAGAACATCTGAAAATAATAAAGACAATTTAAAACCTATTCAGATAGTTATTTTTGACAAATATGAATAACACAAACCTTCAGCCAATTTACGAGGCGTTGCGTATTAACGAATTGCTGCCCCGTAAGTAGGTAGGAAAAAGAATTTGTATACGTTACACCGCAATCGAGTATACCGACACGCAAGTAAAGAAATTATAATCCCGTGTTGTGATTTCTTGCTATTCGTCATTAAATGTTGATCTTTAGTTTCCATACCGGTAAAGTGTTCGTCTGTTAATTAATTAAAATTGTAGAAATTTGATTTAAAACACATTTTAAAATTTAGAAATATATTTCCAAATGACTTGACAGAGATCGTACTTATATGCTTCAATTCATAAAATTTTATAGCATGACTCTTATGGGCATAAAAAAATTCTTTTGGAATCCGGGTTTTAATATAATGCAGAATACCTTTAAGAATGATGAAAGATTTTTTTAAATTATCTTACATAATATCCGTTACATTTCTCATTTTCTTCTCAAATACCTAAATGTGAACATATATATGCATATGCATATATTATGAGAGGCAGAACAAGCAGAAAATGAAAATGAGAAGAGAATGTGAAATAGGGGAACGAACAATTATTCGTGTGTATCACAACCAGCTCAGACACAATGGACGAACTTGATTTTTCTGCTTGCATCATACCGGCTGCACATAGTTTAACCACAGCGCTTCCTAAATTATTAATTCATTTCTGTTACTGCAGTTGATAACTTTCGTAAAGGCTACATTCGGAAAGCACATTCGTTAGGTTGTAATTTCGTATCGCGCACTAGCAGACGCGTATTCACCATTTGAATTAACGCAGACGTTTAAGTTGAAAAATGTTTGGTCTTGAAGTTATCCGCCTGATTGATCGTAAGTTGTTCGATATCGTACACTTTTCCATTGATGAAATTAGTTTTAGGTCAACATTAACAGCTGCTGCTCTTTAATTTCCGTAACAGAAAAAAATTGTTTGCTTAAATATTATACATAATGAAATAGGTGTGTTAAAAGCGCTTCTACGTTGTTCTGCGTTATGCGGGAAAAAGTGTCCACATTAAGTGGAATATTTAAATAAATTATCTTCTTGTTTTGGTCCTACACACGTTTGCTTCTTTTGACTTTGCTCTATTTACAATTGAATAAATCGATTATTTATCACTAAAAAAATACGTAGGTCCATCGACCAGACGGATAATATCAACTGTAAATGGATATTTGAATTTAAACGCTTGTGTCAGATGAAATAATGACTACACGTCTGCAATTTCACAACCCCTCATTTCATTGTCGGACGTATGATTTCCAGATGTGGTCTTTTAGATAATTACCAAAGGCATTGAAAGAAATGAGTTATCAATACCTAAAGCGCTGCGGATAAAAAATGTCGGCTTGATTTGTGCATACAATAAATGAATATTTGGTCATTGAGATTGAACTGTTTTTCATTTAATAAATGAAATGTGTTCACTAGTAAGACATACCAAAAAACGGGAGCGTTGTGAAATGCAAAGGCAATCAGATTAAGAAAAAATCATAAGGTCATTATGACATTAATCAAATAAAATTCTAAAATTCTAACAAAATTTGCCTATTGCAACCTAACAAAGGATAAGAGCTTCAAATTAAAATTAATTTGTAAACAAACACTCATTTAAACTCTGTGTCACTTTATTGGTTTGTCAATCAACATATCGATCATTAGATTAACCGAATTATTGTGGGTGAGTGTGTGATAAGTCTTTCATCGGAAAAGAATATATACTAATATTCGACCAACATCACTTGGTCCAAAAAGTTATGTTTGAGTAAAGACAAACAATCTCAAAGTTTTAATTAATTCAAAGTTTTGATCATGGTATAACCACCAATACCCGTATATATGTGCATTTGACTGTATGAACTAAGCATTGCATAATGTAGAAAAGGAAATTCGTCTAGGAGACCGATTTCGTACTTGTTAGGAACACTTCAAGAACTGTCCAGATTTTTTTGCGTGCAGGACTCGAGCCTGTCAGGTTTGCTTTGGAGTTCGTCACTTTAACCACTGAGTCACTTTGTCGCACGCTACACAATATTTTCAGTTAAATGCCAACAAAATTATTTTGATTAGTCCATCAAATCAAATTCTTGCATCGAAATCTCTCCAAGCACAATGCCTGAACCTAAATCTGCAGTGGCGATAAATATTAACTACGGCCTCATATTTCATTAAGGCATTTCAGACAAAATCAGTTATAGGTCATGATATCTGGCTTTAATGCGGCTATATTCAACGGCTACGGATTGTAATTGGGCTGGTGAAACATTCTGTCGATTTTAACCGCCTGTCAGTGGCTTCGTAATTGGACCAAATACTATTCTGCGTGTTATTGATAAACTATAGTTAGGTATTTAGCAGTTCTGCCGGCTTATTAAATTCGGTTGCTTTTCCATCTGAGGAAATATTGACAATAATTTTCAGGTGGCAGATTCAGACATATTACCTTCAGTACCAGGAGAATTCCTACGGAATTAATATTTGTTATGCACGAAAATTGTACACTATGAATTAAAGAGATGGATTCTGTCTCCAATATCGTGTTATCCTGAGAACGCGACTCAAAAAGTATTATTAATAAATATATTTGCATTTTAAAGCACTTCGCAGTCACGATCATTGTGTCGAAGTTCTAGAATATTTAGCAAAAATATCAATTTTATGCTAGGACATGAAAAATACTATTTTTTACTTCTCTTGAAACGGCCACCCGAAATGATTTCGTTTAATTTAAATATAAACATTTTACAATATTAAGCAGAATCTCTACAATATTTAAAATAAATATCAGCTTTATTTCATTTCAACATAAATATGAAGTCATTCGAGGTTGTTTTTTAAGAATTGCGAACGAGTTCATTGCAACTATAAAAAGTTGAAATATTATATAAGACAAACAGTGATTTAATAAATAATGATGTTACCTAGCAATTGAAGTTGTCAATTTTAATAATAGGGTTCAAAATAAAGAATGGAACGTAAGCCAAGTAAATCAAAAATATTCTACCAAAATTATGCACTTAGTAAAGTCTATGTTTCTCGAATAACACGGATGAAAATAGATGCAGGTTTAACACGCACATTCGACGCAGTTCAACTGTGCGCGATACATAAGTTAACAAATTTTCCTTCACCAGCCTATCAATGGAAACAGTTTCATATGATTTTTTCTCCTGATTATCTGGTTGCGATCTGTTTTTTTGCATCCGCTGTCTTTCTGATTTATCCAGAATATTCGAACTCCGGGTATGGAGATCATTTTCAATGGAAAGAACATCACCTACTAAGTTGACAATCAAACCTATCCAGTGAAATTTTAGGGTAGTTTAAACTGCCGGTATACTTGTTGCTAGATCTCTTAAACTAACTTGGTTTTTATTACTAGGTAATTTGTCCCTGGTTTGTGTGTATGTCTTACCCTAGTTTGCAAAAAAAACAAGTTATGCTAAAGAGATCTAACAACAAGTATAAAATGGGCAGTTTATCTAAAATTTCCATGACATATTGATTGACCTCTCAATTGAGGAATTGGTTCCACTGAAAAGATTTCCATACCAAAGATCTGAATAAAATAGGAGAAACGGATGCAAAAAGCGTCAGTCCGCAACCAGTTAATCAATTAAACTCTATTTCCTGTCCTTTTCCAACCTGTTTCTTTTAAAACTTATTTAGATACTAAAAGTTGCATATGATGTTAAACAATATTATGAATAAATGTACATGCGTAATTTATCGATCAACTTACGTGGCCCGATCCAACATGCCATTACCAACTATTCCAATTGTAAATTCAAGTTTAAACTCCTGAGACAAAAGTTATTGTGAATACATGCAGATAAGTAAAAAATTGCCATTACGCACTTTCACCCCAGATTTACCTGATAAACAGCTTAATCAATGCTTTGACAGATGATAGTTTGCAATTCATGAAGCACTGCTGAATGAAAATTCGCATGCGGATTTATACGAGTTTGAAAAGTTTTTGTGAATGTGGAGCCAAAATTGAATCTGAGACGTTTAAAATTTTCCGTCGCCTACCACTTACAACAGTCTTCCGGCTTTAATGTTCTGGGTGTATTGTTTCTAATAATATAAAAATTTGGATAATTTTTAAAATGGATTTTCATTTTTTTTTATAAAAATATTTTGTTTTAATTTGAGAACTGGTCTGATTTGTAACTCTAAATTTATATTTTTTGGTGTTTATTGCGTGAAATTTGTAGTATTCATGTGCATTTGTCTGTTTGAGGGTCATTATAATTTCATCATAATATGATATATAAAATTTCCCGTCCTTGTAGTGATTGATGAAAGTTTGACCAGTGTTCGCTTTGATATCTTTTAGGTATACAAATTTGTTCCCCCGTTTATATTTTGTATCACATCTTTCAAGAAACAAAAGAATATTTATGATTAATGCAAAAACAAGGACAACATGCGGGGAATACATTAGTGCACGCAACAATAATAATATGTGAAACTGAAAATCAGATCAGATGCCACTCACATAATCAAATGAAAGCCTAGAATGCATATAAATGATATGTTATAATGTGCCTCTGAGTATTCTCAAAATAAACGGTTCATTATCAAATTTGATACTAAATTTGTTATCTTCCTAAGAAAAAAAATGATTTATCTTCATAAGAAATATATATATATATATATATATATATATATTGATAGTTTCTAATTTTACCATTTTTAAAATGTAAGAACAAAACAACGTACTCCATGGAATAACATTTATTAATAAATCTTATTTCTACCAGTATCTACAGCCATTGTTCTGGATTCGTTAGTATATTCGTTCATCCAATGTACCTGCAACGCTCAGTACATCGGCAGATCAAAAAAGAGGCTCGAAACTAGAATAAATCAGCATCTCCCTCAAAAACTATTAAAGAGGGGTGCAGCTCCTGCACAAAAATCAGCAATTTGCGAACATGTACTACTCACAGGTCATGCTGTTAGTAGTAACAATTTTTCAGTTCTCTACAAGGCAAAAACAGAGAAAATGCTTCTGGCTTTTGAAGCTATTGCAATTAATAAGCTGAAGCCCTGCTTAAACGTGCAGAAAATAATTCAAAAAGAAATTAAATTGGACTGGAACAAAGACATAACCGACATGCCTTTAAAAATAGCCAACGCTTCGCAATATACGACACATACATCAATTACGGACGCAATTACAATGAAAGCGATGACACACCAAATGACGTTACGCAAAAGGAGTGGTCTAAATTGCGCAAAGCAAAGGCCAGCATAACGAAGAGGAGATTGGTTACAACACATGTACAGTGGGATTGGATGAACGAATATACTAACGAATCCAGAACAATGGCTGTAGATACTGGTAGAAATAAGATTTATTAATAAATGTTATTCCATGGAGTACGTTGTTTTGTTCTTATATATATATATATATATATATATAAATAAATAAGTATATATATATATATATATATATATATATATATATATATATATATATATATATATATTCTTTTTCTTTAAAATGCGAGCTTTAATAAAATTCATTGTACCCTTCCTGTGTGCAAAAACAAAAAGAAATTTTATCAGATATAAGAAAATTTTCTTTCTCATGGTCTTCTCAAATATCTACTCATGAACATATCTTTATATATAAATTGGAAAGCAAAACAAGATAGAAATATTTGAACATAGAGAGAGTGTGGAAAATAGAAACCAATCAAATTGCGTGCGTCACCTCCAGTTCAAGCTCAATGCTTGTACGTGCTTCTTCTGCTTACATAAATCCGGCTGCAATTTGTTTATCCATAAGGCTTCGTATGTGGCTAGCTCCCTTTTGTTTTTGCATTTAGTAATTACTTTGAATGCTACGTCTGGAGAACATACGTGCGATGTTTCGATGATGTGTTGCGCAATAGCAGACGTGTATTCACCATTTGATTTAAAACAGGCGTTCAAGTTGCAATGTTCTCTCATTCGAGTAATTAACCGTCTGGTCGATCGGCCTACGTAAGTTGATCGACAACTTGCGCATGTATATTGGTAAATAATATTTGATATCGACATTAACGGCTGTTTCTCTTTGATTGCTGGTAAAGGCAAGTGTGTTACCCTAAATAACACTCGTCATTTAGCTGCATTAAATGTACGTGTTGATGCTGCTTAAACTTTCTTTTGTGCCATTCTGGAAACTACATCCTCCTTAAATGGAATGTTTTGGTAGACTGTTTTCTTTTCTGGCCCGTAATACGTCTGTTTCTGTTTGATTCCCCTTTTAATAATTGATTCAATTAATTGTCTGGGATAGCCATTAGACATTAAATCGTTAATTGCTTTATTATATTCATTTTCTGTAGAATCTTGACTAACCAACCTGTCAAATCTTGAAAAGCAACCACGAACTGTTGATAATTTATATTGAAATGGCACAAAACTGCTGTAATGCAAATACTGTGCAGACCATGTTGGTTTATGGTAAATTGTTCTGTTTAATTTACCATTAGTTTCTTTCTTTAATAGTACATCTAGGAAAGGCAGACAGTCATCTTTCTCGTGCTCTGACGTGAAACCGATATTCTTATGTGCTTTGTTGAAACTTTGAAGCAATGTTCGTGATTGCGAACCGAGAAAATTTGATTGGTTTCAGTTTTTCACACTCTGTGTACAAGCAATCAAAGAGAAACAGCCGTTAATGTCGATATCAAATATTATTTATCAATATACATGCGCAAGTTGTCGATCAACTTACGTAGGCCGTTCGACCACACGGTTAATTACTCGAATGAGGGAACATTGCAACTTGAACGCCTGTTTTAAATCATATGGTGAATACATGTCTGCTATTGCGCAACACATCATCGAAACATGGCACGTATGTTCTCCAGACGTAGCATTCAAAGTAATTACTAAATGCAGAAACAAAAGGGAGCTAGCCACATACGAAGCCTTATGGATAAACAAATTGCAGCCGGATTTATGTAAGTAGAAGAAGCACGTACAAGCATTGAGCTTGAACTGGATGTGACGCACGCAATTTGATTGGTTTCTGTTTTTCACACTCTCTTTGTTCACATATTTCTATCTTGTTTTGCTTTCCAATTTATATATAAAGATATGTTCATGAGTAGATATTTGAGAAGATCATGAGAAAGAAAATTTTCTTATATCTGATAAAATTTCTTTTGTTTTTGCACACAAGAAGGGAACAATGAAAATTATTTATGTTTATATATATATATATATATATATATATATATATATATATATATATATATATATAAAGTGCAACTAAGCTAAATATTGCAGGAAATAACAATAACCGGTTTCGCCTAACTTTGGCACTCTTCCAATATTTGTCGGAATCGTCGCGCTCGAGGTTTCAACAATAGATCAATGGCTTATTTATACGAACTTAACAAATATAAGCAGACTCTGCCATTGTACTTTAATTGCATTTTATTTTCCCTTTTAGAATGTTTTTCGACTTAAATGAGCAAATTTGTTGGGTCAGTTCAAACTTTAGGTCGAAAGAGTTGCCGAATAAAATCCACCTTAGGAAGAGACGGAACAAAATAATAGGCATGTATATAGCTAAAACATTTCATATAGTGCAACTTTCGCGGCACAGTTCATGAGTTGCGACTTCGAAGCTAATATTCACTGTTTCAAGACGCGGCCGCGTCAATTCTGGATAGTATTTTATATTTGCCCACGAAGGATAAAACTATTCCCCTTGATTAATTGCATTTGCTATTTTATGCAAAGTTTCTTCTATACAGACAACATCGATATAATTAAATTCTGAAACACAATTACGTGTATTACATATGTTTATAACTTTGAGTTTAATTCGATTTTAATATTGCAGTAAACAAGATAATTATGTTTGTATTTTTCACTCTTGCATGCTCAATTCTTTATTGTCACTGAGACAAATCTTGAATGCCCTATTGGTTTTATCAGACGCTGAAATTGTGTGACAAATGCAGCATTTTCCTTGCAATTCAGTGTGCATTATCTCTCGTTTTATTCAAGGCACCAGGCCAAAGTCTAAAAACGAAATTAAATATGCATGCCTATTTAACTGGTCACCGATTTTACTGCTATTTAGGGAGACTAGAATAAGTATGCATAGCTCAATAATGCTTAAAATTTAATGGAATATGAAAAAACAAACTTTGGCCATAAATAAAGCAGTTTTAAATATTTGTATTACGACTACACAGTTGCATAGTATTTTCGTGAATATTGCGCGGAAAAATGATAGTTTACAGTCATCAGCCTGCAATATCCTTCAAAATGTCAATTTTAAACGTATTTTACAAATCAAAATGTTGAGATTCATATTCACGCTACATAACACACAGAAATATACATTCCAATATTTTTTGTATATGTTTCTCAATAAATTGATCATGATAAATACAATTTACCGAATTTTCGGTAAGAATAAACTTATGGTACAATGCTGCGCTATACGAAAAATATAAATTATCTATAATGTGACAAAGCAACCTGATGGGATAAAATAATCATAACCTAGGGTTGAAAATTATTTACTTAATACAATTCATGCTAGCAATTAAAGAGGAAATTCAAAGAAGAGTAAAAATATTTATACAAGTGCAGGCTTATGATTTGCTATATAAATAAGTTGTTTGCCGTGTCGTGTGGTTAAATTACGTATAATTAGATTACGAAGTTAGATTCAGAAAACATTATAACAGTAAATACTTTCTTTTTTCGATATTGAACCTATACGCCTAAGAACATGAATGGAATAGTTGATACATTTTGTCCGAAAATGCAATTCTTGATTACAATTTCGCAAATATTATTCCTATAATTTATCGTTTTTAACTTGTCAATCAGTTAGCCGTATATGCGATTGCGTATATGTTTTGTAAACAAATTAGTTCAAATATATAAGCTAGGTTGCGATCTTGATATAAGCACCTGACCAATTAATTACTTACATATGTTAGTATAAAATAAGAATTGTATTGTGTAGAAAAGGCAATTCATGCAGTAAACCGATTTCGTCCTTTTTGGGGACTCATCGCTTACTGGCCAGAATGGAGATGGTATTACGCCCAGTACCAACTTTATATTTAGGTGAATAATGTTTGACAATTGGACCGTACACTCTCCTATACGATTGTGTAAACTTGCAGTGGTGGGGCTAAATTCATATAAAATATTTGACAATGCGACTTTAAGTCCAACTAACAAAATATAATATATGTACCGGGTCTATGCAGTGTACCGATATAATGGTATTCAAAATTCCGAGCAGTACTTGACAAAAAAACAACAGATTTCAAGATATGCTAAATTTGAATTAAAACTAATTTTAGTGCACCTGTTATTCCAGCAAATCCATATATTCTCGTTTTGATCGACATCAGTGTTTTGTCCACCTATATTGGTTGGGTCGTTTACACGGAATCCATCAGTATGCATTAGCAATTCATGCGCGTCACTAATTAAATGACGAGGCATTTGGCTACCGTATGTGAGTCCTCGCCACCATTATCGCCTGCCCAAAAGCTATTACCACTTTCGTGGAAATAATTAAATTGCTACAACTCATATTTGCCGGGCATATTTATAGACCGCCGTGCTCCGGTCTTTTATGTAGTGCACCGTACAAGACGCCGCACTAAAGCAGTAGCAAAGCAGCCGCAACCTAGCTGTTTGACACATCCCCAAATTTGTGAAGAAAGCCGAAAACAGCGGAAACACGGAGAGCTAAACTTCGCAACCGCCTTTACATAAGACTGTTATACTTAGTCTCACATTTGGGCCTCGTCCCCAATTACCAACTCGCATTACATATGTTATGACAATCCACTCCACAGCCGATAGCCTGCTATGGTGTGCAACAAGACTGTTGACAGTTTCAGGAGAGTCATAGTTACTCCCGTCGTTTACCCGCGCTTGATTGAATTTCTTCACGTTAACATTCAGAGCACTGGGCAGAAATCACATTGCGTCAAAACCATTCAACGGACATCGCACTGTATCTTCATGCATCTTCAATGTATCATTTAGACGAGACTTAATCATACCTAATTATGCAGTCAAATTGTTCAATTGTGCAGTCATTCCTTGAATCAACGTTTCCAACCCATCAGAAGCTATTTGTAAATTTACCACACATGCTTTATTTTTGATCAAGTATATAAAGTATGTTTCTCGAATAAAGAGCATCGATTTATTAAAACAAATTTAAAAATATTAATTATGTTATGTTCACTTCAGCTCGAAGACTACTACCATCATTGTGCTGACTGCTTCATCCTAATACGGGCGTTTCCGCGAGGACTTTCTGGTGAATTAATGCCAGCTCTATAATGGAATCTTGGTGCGAACTTAGTCTCAAATGTGACTATTGCTACAATCAGTTATCACATTTCCGCTAATCATTACTACTGATGAGTCAGCATTGAGCAAGAAAACGCATGTTTACAGGAGATTATACCTTTCGTTTATGTTGACTTTAATTTATCCTACTGGTCCTATTTGAAATAATTTGTTATTTGGCTGGCAATACCCTATGCACAAATGCAAATATATCAGCTCTCCGCACTAAACAATATACAACTGTGATATCTTTATTTAAATAATGTCGTAATAACCGCTAAATATGCTAATTGAAATCGATGTAGGTCAGTGTGTATGTATTTGCTGGAGTAACAGGTGTTCGTAAGTGTTTGGAACTTTCAATTTTGGTGAATTTTAGTATACCTTGAAATACATTGTGTTGGTAACACGTACCGCCTCGAAAACCATAGTTTTGGTATCAGGTTCTGACACAAGAAACATAGTGTTGGTATCCTTTGCAGGCTCGGTGTATATATTATGTATAGTGAGTCGGCAGTGAAGTCACATTTTGAAAACTATATGAAGTTTGCTACACTACTGCACATTTAAAAATTCGTATAAAAGATTTAACCGTCCAATTGCCAAAATTCTGCACACAAATATATAGTGGGTATAGGGCGTAATACCGGCTCCTTCTGATGAGTCGCCAGTAAAGACGAAACGAATGTATACATGAAATTAGAAGTTCCTTTAATACTGACTTTTTTTCTTCTCGTCATAACTTAACTAACTTTTTTACTAGTTTCGCGCCACTTAATAGGTGAATTCATACAAATATTAGATCGTCACACAACAAAATATAATTAATATATATTTAATTAATGCGGTAACCTTAACATTTGTTCTATACACTCCACAATCTATTAAATGCTTACTTCTGGCACAATAAATCAAATGTTTGTTTTCTAACCATGGGCAATTAGATGTTGATATAAGTCATCAATATTAATTCGTGCTATTTATTCGACATTAACTAAAAGCGCGCGAAATTTATCAACTTCCTTTTTCAAAAGTTCTTATTTTGTAAAACAGTTTCCTTATGTCCAAATATATTTAGTAAATATTATGTCAAGTGCGATTTCTTTATTTGTCTGCTCAATTCGTGGTAATTTGATAAAGTTAATATAACTATTTTGGCAGGCAAATAGATAAAATTAGCTATAAAAAGCATTCCATTTAATAAGAAAATACCGACGGCATACTTCAATTTTTGAATTGCAGTGCCTAGCTTAATATGAATTTTTGCCAAGAATAGCCAAAAGTAAAAATACTAACACCCTCGTACAGTGATCAATACTTGATTTAATAATTCGAATAATGTCAATTATGCGTCATTTTTAGTGAACGAACGTAATTCTTAACCTTACACAACAATGCACCCTAAAAATAATCCAAGCAATACCAAAATTACTCAAATGATGAGTCGCTTGTAAGCACGAAGTATATGTGCGCATGAGATTATACCTTTTTACATGCAGGCTTTGAACTATCCTTCTAGTCCAATTTGAATCAATTTGTTTCTAGGTGCGCAGCCACTCATACACAATTGCATATAAAATAACAGTTTATGTTTTATAGAAATTCAATTTTAGTAGAATTGTCTTAGCGCCACAAAATTACTAAAAAAATTAATTAATACAACAGTAAAATCGCCTTAAACCTATTTACGAGCTTCAACTTTGCGTCTGAAGAAGTCCTGCTTCACTGACGTTTTGCTGAAATAGTGCAAATCTTCAACTATATAGAATATAAAAAATGGAATTTCCTTAAGTTGTCTCAAACCACACATGTTCTGTTTATAATTCAATAAGCTGTAATAGCATAAACTAAATAAAAAATTTAAACGCTTGCCAAACACAAACAGATAAACAGAAACTAAGATTCTAGTGGCAATCGTATTAATTTGAATACTGAATTAGCACGAATTTTATTTCATAAGCAAAAAGTCTAGAAGTTTGACATTCAGCTTGTGGTGTATGCAGAAATTTCACGTTTTTATAACGGAACCCTACTTAAAAATTTAGCTTCATCAGTACAAATCTAATCGTTATTTTTAAATAAGCAACATTATTTTAAATTAAAAAACTCTACATAAAAATTTATTTGAGTATTAGGTAACGTTTTTGTGAACCGGTGCATTTAATCGTTCTGTTTTATAGATTAAATTGAAAGTTTATTGCCTCGTGGAATTTAGAAATTTCTTCAGAAATTAGAATTAAATGAAGAATAAAGCTGCTTGAGATTATACTTTGTCACAGTTCAGAATTAAACAATCATTGATTGGGCGTGTGGTTGGAAAAATTCTTTAAAGTAAGTTTGCAAACTTAAAGTAAACACCAATCCCATTTCATTTATCCAGTCGTCCAACAACATAGCACTTCCATGTTAATCAACAGAGTACGACGGCAAACTGACTAGCGATGATCAAAAGGCATTGCATATAAATGGAAAGCAAATTTAGATATATGGCTCTCAACTCTACTAGTCTTGCAAACAGTGTAGTTGAAGGGAATTGTCCGTTGAATAATTTATACACATTCACGAAAATTAACGTTTTCCAGCTTTCGCAGCATATATATAGGTGGTGGCAGGAGTTCTTTAAATCACGTTTGATCACCTGACGGTAGTTTTGCTATGTTGTTCGATGACTGGATAAATAAAATGGGATTGCTGTTTACTACAAGCTTGTGTACTTGATTTAAAGAAAGAGATCGAAATCACGAAACGCCGAATTCATCTTTGGGTAAAAATATCATTTCGGCACCTGTGTAATATGAGCAAGAATGTGTTAATAGGCATTTAACGACCGTTTTTAGAATGTTTTTTTCGCTGTATTATTTCATTAATTCTTAGTCATTTTTAGACAACCTTTCACCTCGATCCGTTCTGACTGTTTTGAACAAGGTATAAAAATACAGAAGTAAAATTATGGAGTACAGTATTAACGAGACGGTGTACGCATACAATTCCAAATATAATAAGCAGCTACAGATAAGAAATAATGTCTTATTTCAAATAAGTGGTAAATAAATGCGTATGCAATTAAGCAATAGAGTAAATTTTAATAATAAAATAAATTCATTGTACCCTTCCTGTGTGCAAAAACAAAAAGAAATTTTATCAGATATAAGAAATATTTCTTTCGCATTGTCTTTTCAATTATCTACTAATGAACATATCTTTATATATAAATAGAAAGCAAAACAAGATAAAAATAGGTGAAAAAAGATAGTGTGAAAAATAGAAACCAATCAAATTGCGTGCGTCACATCCAGTTCAAGCTCAATGCTTGTACGTGCTTCTTCTGCTTACATAAATCCAGCTGCAATTTGTTTATCCATAAGGCTTCGTATGTGGCTAGCTCCCTTTTGTTTTTGCATTTAGTAATTACTTTGAATACTACGTCTGGAGAACATACGTGCGTTGTTTCGATGATGTGTTGCGCAATAGCATACGTGTATTCACCATTTGATTTAAAACAGGCGTTCAAGTTGCAATGTTCTCTCATTCAAGTAATTAACCGTCTGGTCGATCGGCCTACGTAAGTTGATCGACAACTTGCGCATGTATATTAGTAAATAATATTTGATATTGACATTAACGGCTGTTTCTCTTTGATTGCTGGTAAAGGCAAGTGTGTTACCCTAAGTAACACTCGTAGTTTGGCTGCATTAAATGTGCGTGTCAATGCTGCTTCAACTTTCTTTTGTGCCATTCGGGAAACTGCATCCCACTTAAATGGGATGTTTAGGTAGACGGTTTTCTTTTCTGGCCCATAATACGTCTGTTTCTGGTTAACTCCCCTTTTAATAACTGATGCAATTAATTGCCTGGGATAGCCATTAGACATTAAATCGTTAATTGCTTTATTATATTCATTTTCTTTAGAATTTTGACTAACCAACCTGGCAATTCTTGAAAAGCAGCCACGAACTGTTGATGATTTATATTGAAACGGCACAAAACTGCTGTAATGCAAATACTGTGCAGACCATGTTGGTTTATGGTAAATTGTTCTGTTTAATTTAACATTAGTTTCTTTCTTTAATAGTACATCTAGGAAAGACAGACAGTCATCTTTCTCGTGCTCTGACGTGAATCCGATATTCGTATGTGCTTCGTTGAAACTTTGAAGCAATGTTCGTTATTGCGACCTGTTCTTAAGTACAAGAAATTTATCATCCACGTACCGTATATATTAAGCACATTTACTTATGTCACTCTTTAATTATGTATTTTCTAGGTGCCCGAGAAAATTTGACTGGTTTCAGTTTTTCACACTCTATCTATGTTCACATATTTATATCTTGTTTTGCTTTCCAATTTATATATAAAGTTATGTTCATTAGTAAATATTTGAAAAGACAATGCGAAAGAAATTTTTCTTATACCTGATAAAATTTCTTATTGTTTTTGCACACAGGAAGGGTACAATGAATTTTATTAAATCTCGTATTTCAAAAGAATGAGCTAACTCAATAAAAGCCACTAAAATTAACATATTAGAATGAAAAGAAGTGGAAAAGGCTTTTAATCAATTTTATGATTATTAAAATGTGTATTTGATACTGGTGTTTAAATTTTCATTGTCATTATCTGAATACAACTTTTAAATACTAGTAATAACACACCTAAAATCTTATATTAAGTTTGGATGTCAATTTAAATTCTATGTCGTTTTATCAAACAAAATGCCCATCACATTAGTATATATATATATATATATATATATATATATATATATATATATATATATAATCTAACTTCGTGGAAACGTTTACCAACATATTGGTTTATAGAATGACATGCATAATGATTTTATTAATTGAAAATTAAAATTTATTTTTATAAAAAAATAGATTTAAAATTATTTACGAATCCTAATTTTTAGACATTATTCATAATATAACAGATAACCACGAGATCTCTAAAGTTTTCGTCAATTCCATTCAGAAACGGTGGTCTGGGTAATTATAAATTGTATAAGATGACATCTATTGATTAATAAGTTTATGGAAGTATTTTCTTTAGATTAGAATCTCTCAGGGAAAAATTTACCTAAAATCAAATTGTTAATCACAATATAAATATTTTAAATTTAAGCGTACTACACTTTTGAAACTAATTAAAGCTTACTAATCTGTAATTGGTGTTAAAAATAAAACTATTAAAAACGGATGAAATTGGTTTTAATATACTCTTTCTTTTCCGATGAAAGAGTTATCCAGCACTTGTCGAAAATTATTTTGATTTTTGTTGCTTTATATTTTGATTAACACGTTGAATTTTTTCTGTATAATCCGCATTCTGTATTTCAGCCACACACCAAATTCCGCAGCACCAATTTAAGAGAATTGTATGACATTTCCTACATTGAAATCGATATATTCTATTAATAATAGACCAGCTTTTTCCAACAGATGATATTATTCTCATGTAACACAATTATTTAAAACAACATTTGTTATACATTATACACTCTAGCCATGTACATCACTTGACCGATTATGGCTAATTCTTTCAGCATATTAAATAATTTCAATTCAGTAAATCACTTACAAACTAGACATGTTTAGAATATAAAATGCAGTTTAGCCAAAATACTTTAATAATATATATATATTATACATCTGATTTAATGCATTATGCATTTCTAACATTTACTTTAATTAACATTTCAGATGTGAGATGAACAACATTCCTGCATTTAAATTTATTTTACGTCACACTAAACAAATGTGATTTTTTGTGATTTTAATACAGAAATGAATCGTAAATTGAAGCATACATATATCATTAGGCATACATACACAACACAAATATTAAAGGAGATTTTCTTTTTGCCAGAACTCAACTACACTGCTGTCAATTTTGTAGAATAAGGAAATTAAAACAACTTAAATAAATATAATATACAACAACGAACAGGAAACGTATAATGTACATACCGAGACACGGACAAAATTAGAAAAACAGAAAAAATTACAAATTTATATTCAAATAGTGTAACAATATTTATAAATTGTGTTTTCGGGCTTGATAGAAACACCAACCATATATAAACATTTGTGTATGTTTGTGTTTAAATGCGTATAACTACGAAGACACCTTAAATACATGAATTTTTATGTTCATCTAATTGAAACTTCAACGACTATATATCATGTCCATTTTGCCCGCTTTTAAATCTTGTTTCAATCTCACTATGTCTCAGGTCATGATTTTTTGGTGCATCACTGATAAGAGAGGGGAAAATATTATCGACACGTTAATTTAAAATTTTTACTACGAGAAATTGCGCGATGGTAATTATAATTGAGTTAATAAAATAAGGAATTGAAAAAATAATTGAAAATGATTAAAAAAATTTGGACAGTTGTCCGAACCTGTGTACTTCTGATTCGGTGTTTGTTGCTCTAAGCACGCAGTCAACCTGCAGCAGGCTACATAGAGTTTTCGGTTATATACCAGCTAATGTATGCATAGTACATTACAGAAAATTGTGTGTGGCGTGCGGCATGTTTGCTTAAACGTTAGAGCAACAGATTTCGAAGCAGAGGTGTCCAGTTTCGAGCGCTTCCCACAGCTAATTCTCAATTAGAAGATTAATGGTCTACTGGATGAATTGCCTTTACATTATACAATGCTTAGTTTATATTTTTTTAAATATTAACATAACGAAATTCTTTTGTTTAAACGAAATTAAATTGCGCGGGCGGTGATATCAATTACTATATCCAAGGTTGCGATCTTCATATGAACATCTTACCCATTAATTAGATAAATTTGTCAGTGTAAACTATTAATTGTATAGTATATTAAAGAAAATTCATCCTGTAGACCGGTTTCGTCCTTATTTGGAACTCATCGCGTGCTGATCAGATTTTGTTGCGGACAGGGCTCGAATCTGGGCACATCTGATTAGGAATCTGGTGCTCTAACCACTGAGCTTTCATTGATTTTTATTTTATAATGCGTTCCATAATTCAAATCAATCGCCCAACCGTTTCAAAAATTGATTACATAAAATACCAGCTATTAGAATATAGATGACTTGTTCCGAAAATTAAATGGCTTTTTTACACATTTTTTAGATACTTGCCTTATCATAATTTTATGCTTTAATACATTATTTATTTCCCAATTCAATTTATGAGTACATATTTATGCCTAAGAACACCGTAAAATTGTGTCTAGATTCTTTTTTAGTCAGATCTCTCTTGTGAGAAGGAAATAGGCATTCTGTAATGGAATTAACTATTACAAACCTTGCAGAATATATAGAGCAGACTATTTTAGGTATTCAATATAAAATTATAACTACAAAAATAGAAGAAAAAACTGAAAATAGCATATAAGGGTAATGTTTAAAAACGGATGATGTAAAAAATGAAACACAAAGGATGGCCGTAAATCTATGATAATAGTAAATTAAAAATTGCGTAGAAAAATTTGGTTACTAGCTGCAAAATTTAACTTCAGTCCTGTATTCGAGAAACATACCATATTAGGATATAAAGTGATAAATCAAAAGTTTACAGAAGTATTTATCATATGTGTGTACGTGAGAGCAGAAGCCTAGTTACAATATATAGAAAAATACTTTATTAAAATTCGGAGCTCGTACCTAGCTAGTCAATTAAATAAAACCATGAATCACGTGAATTAAAAGTTCAGTAAGTACATATCAATGTATACTCGCAGTAGTTCGGCCAAGTTTAATCAATCGTCGATTAAAATGAAATCTGTAGGTAGCCTTATGAATCTAAGAATAGTCTCTATGTCGTTAAGTACTATTTTTAAAATAATAACGGTAATAGAGTATTAATGTTAATTAATTAGGAGATTGACATTGTGAAAAGTATAAGCGATAGATGATATGGATGAACTGATAGTTTCTCATCAATTTATAGTTTCGCTTGCTATATTTCATCAGATTTTTAAATTTATCTCCTGAAAACGTACCAATATTTCGACCATTTCAACTGATTTCATTTACTACGATATTAGCATACTCCGATTAAACTTCTATTAGTACGGCTCTGTTACTCTTCCTGATATAAGCCTTCAATTAGCCAGTTATGTACTAATTATGTAGTCAATTGCTTTCATTATCTCTCCGTCGGAATCTGAAAGCCTCCAATATTTTAATCTTTTTCTCCATTTTCACTGAATACCGCAAAAATCAAAACAGCTGGACTAGCTGCTGCATATGTCCAAGCGTTTTTGTTACCGATGTTTTGGCTCGCAATTTCGAACGCTTTCATCAATGTTCCGCTTGTCATTATAATTTTAAACAAGTAATGAGACGAGGAAGATTTTCTTCTAATGATGTCATTTATACCTAATGGTAGATCACATAAATATTACGGACGTTTCAAACGATATGCTTGTGTAGTGAATGTGTGAGTCTATAAATAATAAGATTTTAGTTAAATATACTAACAGGTACATGTATATCCACCTAAGTTTAGTTACAATGACATTTCCTTATACAGTTCGTATGTTTATAAATGCAAAGCCTTCAGATAAATTTAATATCATGCACGTGTACGCTCATCAAAGCGAAACAATGGTGATTACATGCGATTTCCACTTTGCTCGAGTCTCACTAATTGTTTATTTTCACCATGTGTTAGACCACACTTAAGGTTAATGTCGCTGTACATAAAGTGTCAAGTAATTTAAATGCAGTTGTAAATTGATGTTATGATCAATGCTCGAATGTTATTAATAAAATAATATAGATAGATAATGAACTCTGCTACATTATAAGTGAGTGTTAATAATCTACTATTTAAAATAATTAATTAAACTATTGAAATAACTGAAAGTAAAAAAGTCATTTAGAAAATTATCTGTTCAATGATGGATTATAATAATATTGTAAGAATATTGATATTTCATATAGAAGTTAAACAGAAAGTGTAGCAAACTATAAATGATCTCATTTAATAAATACAAGAAGAAAAAATGAATTCAAGTTTTAAATATGAAGTATAATTCCACCAGTGATCATAATGTTGTTTAACTAATAGATCAGACAGTTTAACGGCAATCCAAAACTAAAAATCTATTAGTTTGGTTAGTTTCCGGTATTGATTAATGCTATGTTCGATTCTTATAAATTGTTAGTACGGTGTTCTAATTCGATCTATCTGATATTTCCCCCAATATTTCGTTAATTATATACTCTTTTAATTTAATTTAAATGGATGGCCTAATCGCTTCCGTCCGTCTATTTGGACAACATATTGATATGCATCGACAACCATCCCAGTTATATGCATGTTTTGTTTCTACGGTATGACGCGCAAGGTCCAATTTATTACTACGTCCATAATTCCATGCAATTATGTGATGCCCTCTTTTCCCTTTATTTAGTGTATGAACTCACACCCCCCCCACACACACATATATATATATATATATATATATATATGTATACATATATATATATAAGTTCACAGTCCTTCCATAGAATTAGATACAATCCTGATCGATCTAACGATTTCAATTTCCATTTTTAGTCAAAAAGGTTACTGGCCATATTAAATAACAATTTGGAAATTGTTAGTATATTGTGTGTTGATGTTGCCAATTTATCATACTGCTAAGTTTATTATCCACTAAAAACGCCACACTGCAATTATCTTTTGGTCCATCAGTTTTCACGTACTTCAACTTATGTTTAAATATGATTACAACACTTCTCACTGTTCATACTATTGACCCATTGAGTACCCATTAGCTCTAAATATTTCTCGTTGTCTACCTAACTCAATTTCCTTAGGTTGTTTGTCTGCTATTATAAGGAATCTAGTTTTCATTAATTTGATGAAACTATTTTCGTAATATACTGACACGTTGACTTAAAATTAAGAAGGTTACCTGAGCAAGTATCCTTCCTATAATAAATTCATTCAAATGTTGGAATATTTCTTATTCATTTGACGCCCAGAATTGATAGTACCCGAATGACTCATTTTCAATCGTGAATTGGTTTACGCTTAACTGGCTAACTCAGTTTACGTAGTATATCATTTCATTTCATCTGTGATTTCAAATGACAAATATCTCATCGAAGAATCGTATTTAAAATTTGGTCATTCTATCTTTGCGTTTTTTGCAATTAATGCAAGTAAATGATTTCTGTCAGAACCCATAATTGCAGCTCCCTTTGAACACTTATAATTTAAAAAAATAGTATTCCTGCCTTTATGTAAAATAAAAAGTATCCGGAAATATATTTAACATCTAAGTAATATATCTAATCGGTTTTTTTCTTCCATCTTACATTAATTAGTGATAACCCAGGAAACGTCAAAAACCTTCCAATGCTACGGTTGCCATCATATAACTGTATATGGCTACGAAATCCAGAGCTCGCCAAAATAATACTCATATTTGTAAAATGTCTCAACGAGATCATACGAATTCATCATAGTACAAACTAAAAAGTATGATAATTTACTCGTTCTATGGTAAAGAAGCTTTGATATGTTATTTGTTAAAGAGGGTTGGACATTAAAAATAATTTTCAATGTTTTACACGGTTTATTCTCTTTCACTACATTATACGTTATGTGCGCGACTGAATATTATTGTTTAAATAAGTTACAATGCGTTTGAATCATTACCGCACCAGCAATCATATATTTTGTCGAAAATTGAATTCCTTCTGTTGTTATATATATATATATATATATATATATATATATATATATATATATATATATATATATATTAGTTCTCCTCGACAAACAGTATTAAACTGCTATACTTTGTAATTTTTTGAAATGATGGCGACGACTGACAAATTTCACTGGATTTTAGCCACATTCCATACCTAAATATGGTTTAAAAGATATGTAATGGAGGGAGGGCATTTCACAGTTACCTGATATTTATTGATCAGAAGGGCTCTTGCATTCTATTCGCTGTTTCTGTTAATAATATTTTAAAGCCGGACTCTAAACTAAACAGAAATGTAAAATTAATAGCATTAATAAATAATGTACGAACAAAAGTAAAAAAATCCTTTATCCTGGCCACAAGGCTTTATAATAAAAATTAGAACTTTGAATTTTAACATGTATCAGGAGTGTATCGATATTCATGTAAGGAATAATATACATATATAGTTAAAACCATACACTAAATTAACGTAATGGGAGGGGAGCACGAAACTGACTTTTAATACGTATATGCTAATAGATCATGCCTGTCATTCATAAAGTAGAAATGAAACATGCAATTAACTAAGGTAATTGAATGAAAATTAATTGCACAGTCGATGATTACAATTATTTAAAGGAAGGTTGCGATTTTGAAATAATTACCAAGCCCATTATATAAGGCCATTTTTCAGCATAAACCAAGAATTTTATAATATAGAAAAGGCAGGATGTTCCAGATTCGATCCATGCCTGCGACCAAATTTTATTCATATATCATTAAAATTTAATATTCACTGCGTTTACCATCAGGTAGCACATAAATTAGCGTCATGTTTTTCTTTGGAGTTACAATGCGATTTTTAACGAGAAAAAAAATATTATAATATATTGTTCTTTGAGCGTAATCATTGCAGCATAGTCCAAATATACAATTGTAAGATCGGTATAATTTATCTTGATGTCCGTTCTCTATAAGGCAACTTGGCTCCAGCATAAGGACAAGTCGGCATTGACTAGCTGGATCCATGAATTGAAATTTGAAAGAATAGACATCGACAAGAATCAAATACTAATTAAAATTTATTGGTATTGTAAATGCATGTAATGTGATGGTGTTTTGAAATGGAATTCACAAAGGCTTATGCAATATTACTTGGCATTCTAATTTTATTTCATTTGACACCTGCTGCAATGCATATTTTAAGCTAACATATATATATATATATATATATATATATAATAATAATATAATAACTATATTATAATTAGGAAGAAAGAACACATTAATAGCTTCAAAGTGGATAAAAGGACATTTATTTCGTAGATATGTAATCATCTCTTATACACTGAATCATGTAATGACATTTTGGCGTTTGCAATTGATTATGTAGTGATAACAAATCGACTCGTTTTACTTCTGTTCTTGTTTTGGCTGGTTGGTAGAATTAGTATGCGTTTGTTTTTGTGTGTATGCGTGTTTGAATGTAAAGGTCATTCTCGCAGTACTGCAAAGTGATGTCTGAGATCTGGTCATTATTGTTTTGATGGCTTGAGAATTAATCATTTGTGCGCATTGTTCACTGTTACATGTACGAGTGCTATTTTCCCCAGTGTAGATGATCGTTTCACCTTGTCGCGCAAATTTATAATTTTTACATGGTAACAGCGCCAGTGTAGATTGCAGTGTTAAACGCTCATATTGTTTGGAAACTTCTATCCCCGTATGCGCCTCTGTTATGTGCACTTCATTTTGTTGCCAATCCGATTGTATGTTTGTTGATTCTAGTCGAGGGCCTGTTTGTTCTTGACTGGATACTAGTAGATTGTTGTTGAATTTTGTTATTCTTGGCCTTTACATAAAAAAACAAGCACCTGACCTTAATATTCAAAAGTTTCAGCAACATGATATTCTAATCGACTGGCCAAGAATAACAAAATTCAACAACAATCTACTAGTATCCAATCAAGAACAAACAGGCCCTCGACTAGAATCAACAAACATACAATCGGATTGGCAACAAACTGAAGTGGAAATAACAGAGGCGCATACGGTGACAGAAGTTTCCAAACAATATGAGCCTTTAACACTGCAATCCACACTGGCGCTGTTACCATGTGGAAATTATAAATTTGCGCAACAAGGTGAAACGATCAACTACACTGGGAAAAATAGCACTCGTACATGTAACAGTGAACAATGCGCACAAATGGTTAATTCTCAAGCCATCAAAACATTAATGACCAGATCTCAGACATCACTTTGCAATACTGCGAGAATGACCTTTACATGCAAACACGCATACACACAAACACAAACGCAAGCACACTTACCAACTAGCCAAAACAAGAAACAGAAGTAAAAACGAGTCAGATTTGTTACCACTAGCATAATCAATTGAAAACCCAAAATGTATAAATATATATGATTGTATAAGAGATGATTGGTAAATGGACTTTATCCACTTTGTTATCAATAATGTGTTCGTTTTCCTAATTATAAATATACTGTGTAACATTAAAGACATGGACATTATATATATATATATATATATATATATATATATATATATATATGATGGTGCTCAACGTTGTATTGGTTGTGACTCAGTGGATAGAGCAAAAAATTCCGATGCAGACATGCCTAGGTTCGAGCTCTGAACGCAGCGAACTCTGAACAGCACCTCATGTGTTTTCAATAAGGACATAACCGATCTACTGCATGTATCGCCTATTCTACACTATATCATGCTTGGATTATACTAAAACATTTATGTTTTCAATGAGTCAGGTATTTATATCAAGATCGCAACATTGATTAAAGTAATTTTTATCACCGCATGCGCGACCAATGTTCGTTTAATTATATGACGTTGCTGAATGTTGTACAGGTGGTTTGAGTGAAGGTCGCTGTTGTTGTTTTTGTACCAGGAAAATTTTTTCTGCGAAAAAATAAAATAATTTTTACTTTCAATTTACGCAATCATATCACTTTAGTAGTTTATTAAAAACTACTCGTGAAGTTATCGAGATATTTATATTTGCGGATAAAAATATACATATATCTCCTAATTTCTCATATTATACGTATACAATGGTATTTTCAAATGCGCGAAATGATTACAAATCTACCAAAATCTTACTCCAACCAATTTAACAGTACTTTTCTTTGTTTTTACAATTTAGACACAGATAGAATAAGTATCATGTTAAACATATAGTGAAAGGCACAAATAGTAAACAAATGTCAAGCCGGAAGTAAGAACGGAATTCGCAGGTAATTAACGTGGCAAATGCCTCAATTATAGCGCTTATGCAAAAAATTCGACGAGTTTAGCCTGAAAAAATGAAGATTCTTGTTATTTTATCGTTTTCAAATTCCAACGTAAAGCTTCCTCGAGGCAAAATATATTGCAAAGTGCACGCTATTTGTATTTTGAAAACAAACTGATCGGTAGAAATCAGTTACGAAAATGTTGTGTCTCGAAAATACGAGGTTTTAGTGGTCTTGAATGGATACGAGCATGAATATTGCCATTGGAGGTCGCTTTTCGCAAAAATAGCATAAAATGCATTATATAGCTAAAAAGAGAAATTATAAATAACGATACGGTATTCATAAATAAAAATCAAAGCAATTTATGCATAATAAAAATTTTACCGATGTAATATTATTTTTCATATTATTGCATTAATCAGATTGTTGCGTATTGTTTTTTGTCTAATCTTAAAAATAAGATCTAAGCCGACTGAGTACTTTCGAGAGCTTAATTCAAAATAACTTTGTTTGTTTCGTATTGATGTTTTAAAACTCGCGAAATATAAAACTAATAAATCTAAAGAGCAGCAGTTTAAATTTTGACTGTTACACTTATATATTTCTTTAAAAAAAGCAATTGCTGCAAGATTGTCAACAAGATAATTCTGTCATATTAGCTGAAATTTACGAAACTTTTGTCCATTGATATTTATTTATGTGCAGATTCTGAACAACTTGAATTCTACGGTGACGAATTTGGATCCACATTAGTGGGCGCATTTCCATTGTCTCTGCAATTACATCTGGCGCATCTCTCGGAAAACCTGACGGTGTCCATTCAAATAAATCAAACATGTACGTAAATGAAACAACAAAATTTCTTTCAAATTGAAATCTATTTATCTTTCCTGTTAAATAAATTTATCGTCCTTTTTGAGTAGATTTAAGAAATGAATCGAAAAACCATAATATCATATTTAGTCTAGGCAAACAGCAGTAGAAGCAGCTAATTGCACACTCATCAATAAACCTGTCTTAAAATAGTACAAATTATCAAATGAGATAATCTCAGAGTACAAAGAAAGATGTATTGACAAGGAAAATATAGGAACCAATTAAACGTTAACGAGGACGCGAATGATTAGTATAAAACTACCTATAACTTGCTTTGCTTAGTCTCGATTAAGCTGAATTTCGTGCTTCGAAAATCGCTGTGTTTGGACTGCGTGGATTTTCTGCGCACGGCTGAGGTTGGTTTCTAATAGTGCAGGATGAATTTACTTAAAACCATAAAATAAAACATGAGAGAACCTCCGCACTTTATAGACACAAAAAATAAAAGGATATATGAAAAATCTTTTGCTAATTGTCTAAAAAGAAAACGCCAATGTTAAATACTTACGGTAGAATGGCGCAGTGAATAGAGTCAGAATCCGAAGTGAACGTGCCCTGGATCGAGTTTTGTCCGCGCCAAAACGCTGGATAGCATATCAAAAGTTCCCAACTTGTGTTCGTTCTATAGGTCCGATATACAGTTTATCACCAAATTTTTTGCATAACAATATTTCCTACTATTATTCGCCATATTATAGCTTTAGTTCAGTATAAAAATCAAATCTGTTTAATTATATTGATCAAACAATAAAATATTTGTTTTGGTGTTTATTCCTCCTGCTTTAAAAGAAATTTTTACTTACGTGTATTTTAATTGTTTAATGAGCAACAATGAGCATATTGTAACATGCCAAAATTAGAACGACAGAATGCCGTTCAATGTGAAATTTATTTCGTTCGGTAGAAACTTACTTTCATTTTTACGTGACATTAAGAATTTTAGAAACGGTGATTTGTATTATATTTATTTTAATTTGTAGAGAAATATTCCATATTAATAAAATTATAAATTACACAATTGAATAAGAAACCTATGGAAATATTGTATTAACTTTATATTTTTTGTATCAATGCTTTATCATAAAATTACAAAATTATTCTTTAATTTAGTCATTTATGTTTCGAAATAAACTAGTTTCAGTAATTCGCAAATATATTTAGAAATAAATGAACTGGTAACATAATCGTATAATTTTTTGTATTGTAGGACTACACTATGAAGCATCACTTACTCGAAAGTTTAGTGAAATTTGGATTCACTTGAAATCCATTGTGATGAGACCACGTTTCGACTCGGCAACTATAATGTTGGTACCATTTACAGGCTCGGTATATAATATATATAATGAGTTGGTTTTGAAATTGTATTTTCGATCGTTATATGTGAGGTTAACTTTATTACTAGTTGAATACGTATTTGTATAGGAGATTTTACAGTTCAGTTGTTCTATATAATGAATATAGAGCATAACACTGGCTACTGCAGATGAATTAGTATTAAGCACAAAACGCATGTGCACATGAAATTATATCTTTTGTTCATGCTGACTTTGATTTATCCTTCTGGTCTTATTCGAACTCATTTCTTGCTATGTACGCAACAGCAAATAAACAATTGCATAACTCTGTAACTCAACCATATTTGATATTCATCAGTTGGAGCCGTCCTTATGCCCCAAAACACACTATAGTTTTAATCAAGGCACGTTGAACAATTTGAGGGTGCATTCTCCTAGGATCATTCGTTTAAAAGCAGTCCTAACGTTAATGTCAAATAAATAAATTTACATTGCGATTGAAAATATTACTCACAATGTCGAAAATAAATCCATACTGCACATTTCACTCACGTCATTATTTCACAGGTAGTCAAGTTTCCGAACAAATTGAAGAGGGAAAAAGTTCCTCACACCTGAACACATTTCTTACTAGATACGCAAAATCAAATACAATATCGCATAACTTTGTAACTCAAACATATTCCATATTTATCAGTTGGTGCGATCCATGCGCCCCAAACACACTATTGTTTTAATCAAGTCATGTTGAATAAGTGGATAGTGCATTCTCCTAGGATCACACGTTTAATAGAATTCTTAATGTCAATGTCAAATAAATAAATTTACAATGCATATGTAAATTTTACTCACAATTTCGAAAATGAACCAATAATTCCCACATCAATGACGTCATTATTTCACAGATAGTCAAGTTCCCAAAGAAATTGAGAAAAAAACGTTCCTCACACATGTAACGTCGAAAAAATCATCAGTTGTAACATTTTACAGATAATTATCACGCATTTCAGCTAAATAATCATTATTTGTGTTTTATTGATTTCGGAGAAATACCATATAAGCACATATATATATATATATATATATATATATATATATATATATATATATATATATTTTTCAACATATATCTAATTAAATGATTAGTTTAAAAATAAAATCAGGAGGATATGCCAACCCTCCTTGTTCAACATGAATATTAGGGGGTGACCTGAAGCAATGCTAATTTTAAATGAGCGGATGAGTATGAGTATAAATTTAATCTAATTTGCAGACCTAATTTAAGCACTTATATAATATTTTTGCATAAAATTAGTTTTCCCCTAACTTTAAAAATGCGTTAAAATATACAGGATTGGCTCTTATATTTGTTGTGCGTAAATTTTATTCAAAGTAAAACTCAGCATACTTCCAGTTTAAGCTCACGCTGATACAATTATTTAACCCAAACCGACAACAATGGCTCTAAATTTGACAAAATATGTAAAATTATCAATGTAAAATTTTATTTAACTTAGCTGTCCTACTTTTAATTGGGATAATATTTTTTGAAAAGACCGAAATTTCTTAACAGACCATAGCTTACTTAAATTTTGTTAATGTTTTCCGAAAATCTTTCCAATTTGGAAGCCTTTGAGCAGATGCTACGAATGAAGCAGTTGAAAGGTTCTAATTCTAGCCTCTTGGATTTACACTCTATAATCGAGATTGAACTTCACGTCCTTGCCGGAAATATTCATCCAAAGTGCTCCATGCGACTTACACGTTATGAATACTGTGCACCAATGCATTTGTATTCCGAAAACCTTAACAGACAAATTAGTTTGCAATTCGCTGACACGGAGATGCAACACGGCAACATAGATTTGTTATCCAAAGATGAATCAAATAGATCACTGCTAGCCAGCTACGACCAAATTGTATACGCCTGTGAGAAGCGCTCTAGGCACATAGTGGCCATGTTTAGACAACGCTACCTGTTTAGACAGCTAAAGGTTCTCACCAACGTATCAGTGCTGCCTCGACTCTTGGACAATCTTGAACTCTACCTCAGTGTTCCAAAGGTAGGCCTATGCTATGTAGTTAAATCAAGCTCTGGTTGAAATGTTTATCTTACTGTCGTTTTTATATTTAACTTTTGCAATGTAAAGTGTACCCAATACTATGTATTTAAGCAATTACACAATATTAGCACCATTGTTGTAAAATGATGTGTTAAAACGGAAATTTAGGCCATCCGAAATTTTGCTACACTTATCTAGGTTGAAGAACAGTTATCAAGTGTACGTGTGCAATTGCCACATTCAGCACAATCCGAAGAATTATAGTTAATCAGAACAATTATTTATAAGTGGTCGAAGGCTCACACTACATAGGTAAACTTTTCTTCAATTCAATATGGAAAGCATTTAGTGGCCATCCTCTTAAACGTAAAACTAACTATTCTTTTAGAAAATGAGGTAATATAATTGAAATAGAAAATTCCGATCAAATGGCCCAATTTATTCTTAAAGTTTTTCTAATATTTAAAAAAATTGCTGTCATTTCAATAAATTCGCGATTTTCTGACAATTTATTTTTTATCTGTCAAACGTTTAGTAAAATTATAATTAAATACACGTGTAAATCTATCTAATCTAAAAATATTTAATAATTTTAATTAACCTTTGCAAGCATCACACTAAATGTTACTAATAGGCAAATTTGTTTAGTCTATCCACTTACTACATCGATAATACAATTCTTACAAGGTTTGTTTATGTTTTTCAATTCCATGTGAAATTGCGTAATCAAGAGAGATAGCCATGGGAAGGGAGTAAGCAAAATAATTTACATTATATTTCCTTGCAATAAAAACGTTGCGAAATAAGGTATATATACATCAGTGTGCGAACAACAACCTTAATTAGTAAATGCCACACACAATGCGGGCGATATATAAAACAACGTTACAACAAATGAATGTTGCAAGCATAAATGGTAATACTTTAATTATCTTCAACGGGTAATTATATCAAGATCGCAAACTTCATTAAAGTAATTGTTACCACCGCCCGCACAACTAATGTTCGTTTAATAATATAAATGTTAATTTCAATAAGTCTTCCTCATGGAATGTTGTGTCTGTTCTATAAGGACAGATTGGGGATGCCTAGTTGGAATTTAAAATCTGAAGCGATGCCATATAAGCTTCATTTTAAGGAAAGGCTAACAAGGAATCGCTGGTTAGTATATAATTCAAAGTGTTGTATCGTGTGCGGCAATGTTTTTCAGTCGTTAGAACACTAGATTCCGAAGCAGGCGTGACTGGTCCGAATCACTCATCGACAATTCTGGACAGTACGCGACGAGTTCCCAATAAGGACGAAACCGGTCTAGCGGATGAATTGCCTTTTCTACACTATACAATAATAAATTTATATCGAAAAATGTATGAAAATAATCGGTTGGGTTTTTAGTTTAATTTTGTCCCTTATTATGTGAAATAGCGTAATCAAGAGATATATTCACAGGAAGGTAGTTTAGAAACCCGATAAAGTATCTATACGTCATTGCGCGAAAATCGACCTTCATTAATAAATGAAACACGCAATGAAGGCGATAAATAAAACAAGGTTACTAAAAATGTAGGCAGCAAGTATAAACGGTGATATTCAAATATTCCTCGATTGGTTAAAAAATATTAATTTTTAATATCATTTATAACACCTATAAAATTACAATAATAATATAATTTAAAGACTATAAGAAACGCGGTCAAACTCCTTATCGTATTACCTTGAGTGTTATATCAGCTGTACAGTCACTCGGTAATCACTATCATATCGTTTCTGCAATTTATATCATTTTCGTAAAAGTTATACAGTTGAACAGATTTGCGTTGACTAAAATAGTGGTCATGACTTAAATGAAAATTGTACATTATGAACAGTCTTACAACAAATCATTGTAAGATTTAACTACGCTAAATAATGCGATTCAACCTTCTGTAATCATCCTTAGGGCAAGAAATGAAATTGATTAATCGGAAATGAAGCAAAACGTAGTGAAGATAAGAAATTTGACTATCATACCTTGTTGTTTCATGCACATATTTGGAATGGCGGTTAGTTTATGCAAGCTATGTATTTGGCTACTTAAAAAGAGTCGATTATTGAAAGCTCTGTCTAGTCCAAACATTTTATGATATAGATGTTTTATTAATCGACTCAGAATCATATTTATACTAGACTGGCCGGCTAATATAGAAGCCTATTCATAAGAATTTCTTTTAGAATTAGTTGGCAATACGAGAAACACTTCCGCAATGGTCGGAAACATTTTCAAAAAATGGTACACGCAAAACAATTTATACTGCCAGATATGATTTGAATGATTGGTGCTCAGTTCGAGCTTCATATGTTAACTCTCCGCGAGTTATGTTCGCGGGTTGTTGCTCTGCTTTATCATTTTCGCGACGATCCAATTGATTCTTATTTCCAAGTACGCCTCGAGTAGGTCTTCATTTTGGATGGGTGTGTATTCATCCCTTTCATTCGAAGACTTAAAAACCGTTCATACGAACCACTGGAAGTGAGGTAAGATCAAATCTTCATTGACTGGCGACGTTTCGGAACCTGATTTCCGGTTCCATCATCAGGCATAAATCACATATATACACACAGCACAATAATCAAAATAGCAGATTTACGATTTTTCTTAAATACAAAATGGCCATCTTGGTTTCTAATAGCATTACGCTGAACTCCTTTACAATTTTTACAATAATTAATTTATATGAGTATTGAAATTTATACACGCGTTCAATCTCATATATAAGCATTTATATCTAAATCCATTTTATTTTTAAATTTCAATAATTGGATACATTTTGACTCTTAATCTTGAACAAAATTTAGCTGTTAAATCTGTAACTTATTATGTTTTTTTGACAAAATCTTGGTCATTGATTAATTGACTTGTAAGTTAGGCTGCTTGTTCAAAAGGTCCAATACGTACTCCTAGTTTGAGGCAAATTTTACGCGATAACATATCAGAACTACTAATCTGTGAGTTTACTAAGTTCATTAATTTATAAGTGACTTATTTGTGGTCCTCTAGTAATTAAATTCTACAACTTTTTGTTAATATTTCTTTTTTCCTTGTAAATATCATTAGCAACGTATGTTTAATTACAATTTAATAGTTTTAGTAGATATATCTGCACTTGTGTTATTATTTTGGATTTTTGATATATATGTTATCAATTAGAAGATCAATTATAGTTATTATATTTCTCGGAATAGCTTAAATTAAGATCTCAAAAATCATAGGTAATATTTTTACAAAAATGTACGTCATTTTTGAAACAGTTATTTGTATGCGGATTATTCGTATTTAAATGAAGGAATTAAAAGATGTACCTTTATCATTTTGAAGGAGTGGCAGTTTGCAAATATCTGTTATTTGTATAAACCAATCATTTCACAAGGTAGCAAATGAAGTTCATCCACAAGAACAGCTTTGTTCTGATTGGTTATAGGTCAGTAGTAAACAGAATTTCTGCTGGAGCATAAGCTTCAGTGTTATGAAAATTGTTCCCTAGAACAAAAACTCGCACATTGTATGAAATTTTAGTTATATACCAAATTATGCTTTCCAGTGAGCTTTCGTTCAGATAGTGTCCCTTTTCCTCTTTTCTTATCTGAAGCTCCAGCAATTCATCTCCGATTTGTCGCTATAAAACAAATACCATGTTATTCGTTTCAATGATGTTAATTTTATTTTGACGGCAGAATTTTATCATAGTTTGTAGACATAATCTAAACATTGCATAAAAAACAAGTTTTATAACTATACAACTTTTTATCTAATAAGGTACTTGGTGATATTAGTGAGAATTGGCATGTCTATGGTTTGAATCCTACAGCATTCGGTTCAGACTGAAGCCATTGAAGTTGCGCATTCCAACTTATTTTCACCTTTATGCTTCTAGTCAGGCTTGGTATGAAATGCATCATCCTGAGTAGAGTTTTGGGCTAATTTTCTAACTGTCCACCCATGATCTGTTATTTACGACAGACATCATGCCACCTGAAAAACAATTATTTCCATTTAAGTTTAACGAAAGGAATCGATAATTTATATTTTATCCGTATACGCAGATATGCATATTCTAATGAATGCCATTTATCAGCTAGAACGGTTTCGACCTTATTTGGCACACATTGCCTGTATGACACCGAATCAAACGCTTAAAGGTTTGCTACCAGTCACGACCGCTGTGTCTACTTCAGATGAATGTGTGATGAGAAAGTAATCTATTATGTACGTGAATTGTATTTTCTAGACTAAGCTTTATTTATTTATTCAAATGGCATCCGTAATTAAATCTGCCATTATATTTATAATATAAGTGCATACATAAGCATATGCATATATACTATATATATATATATATATATACATATATATATATATATATATTCTTTTTAAATGCGAGCTTTAATAAATTCATTGTACCCTTCTTGTGTGCAAAAACAAAAAGAAATTTTATCAGATATAAGAAAATTTTTCTTTCTCATGGTCTTCTCAAATATCTACTCATGAACATATCTTTATATATAAATTGGAAAGCAAAACAAGATAGAAATATGTGAACAAAGAGAGAGTGTGAAAAACGGAAACCAATCAAATTGCGTGCATCACATCCAGTTCAAGCTCAATGCTTGTACGTGCTTCTTCTGCTTACATAAATCCGGCTGCAATTTGTTTATCCATAAGGCTTCGTATGTGGCTAGCTCCCTTTTGTTTTTGCATTTAGTAATTACTTTGAATGCTACGTCTGGAGAACATACGTGCGATGTTTCGATGATGTGTTGCGCAATAGCAGACGTGTATTCACCATTTGATTTAAAACAGGCGTTCAAGTTGCAATGTTCCCTCATTCGAGTAATTAACCGTCTGGTCGATCGGCCTACGTAAGTTGATCGACAACTTGCGCATGTATATTGGTAAATAATATTTGATATCGACATTAACGGCTGTTTCTCTTTGATTGCTGGTAAAGGCAAGTGTGTTACCCTAAATAACACTCGTATTTTGGCTGCATTAAATGTGCGTGTCAATACTGCTTCAACTTTCTTTTGTGCCATTCGGGAAACTGCATCCCCCTTAAATGGGATGTTTAGGTAGACGGTTTTCTATTCTGGCCCATAGTACGTCTGTTTCTGGTTAACTCCCCTTTTAATAATTGATTCAATTAATTGTCTGGGATAGCCATTAGACATTAATTCGTTAATTGCTTTATTATATTCATTTTCTCTAGAATCTTGACTAACCAACCTGTCAATTCTTGAAAAGCAACCACGAACTGTTGATAATTTATATTCAAATGGCACAAAACTGCTGTAATGCAAATACTGTGCAGACCATGTTGGTTTATGGTAAATTGTTCTGTTTTATTTACCATTAGTTTCTTTCTTTAATAGTACATCTAGGAAAGGCAGACAGTCATCTTTCTCGTGCTCTGACGTGAAACCGATATTCTTATGTGCTTTGTTGAAACTTTGTCCATTATAACTGCACTCTTTCCTTTATCAGAGCGTAGTAGTTTGATGTCTGCATTTCTGCTGATATTTCTAAGTGCATTTAGATGCTGCTTTGTCAACGCATGCTGCTCTGCGCATTTAGACGATTTCAGGTGTGAAGCCTGATCAACTAGTGTAGCCTTGAACCAATTTATATAATCAATACTGGTAGGCTCCAAGTCAGCTGTTTGTTCAAATAACAATTCAAATGCTGCCTCAAAATCAACATCACATTTATTAGAAGGATGTATTCCATAATTTCGGCCCATCGATAGTGCCTCCATTGTTAGCTGATCGATTGGCACTTTTGATAAGTTAAGTACACGCTTATCAAGATCGGTCGGTATTAAATCACACAAAACTCCAGGTTTTACATATTTTTCCAATTTGTTTAAAATTCTTGCTTTATCTTTCCTCATAACTGTCGGCAAAAACATCAAAAATTTCATTCTTGCAAAAAGACAGTTCATCTAATACAAAAGATACTGAGGCCACTGCACAGAAGCTCAAGCCAGTTGGATCATCTACACCAATAATGTACGGATTACCAAAAAACACACAAAAGAGGTTGTCCTATGAGGCCAATTTTATCAATGGTAAATTCTCCGTTTCATGCACTAGCTAAATGGCTAGTTCGTTTACTTGAACCACTACGTAAACTACTAGGTAATCATTCGGTTGCCGATTCGTTTGAGTTTGTAAACAAAATTCAAGATATAAATGTTAAAAACAAGATTATGGTATCTTTTGGTGTTACGTCTTTGTTTACAAATGTTCCAATTGATGAAACCATTGACATTTTAGTCAAAGCGGTAGAACACGATATATTACCATCGCCGGTGCCAGGTCAAACTCTACGCAAGCTTAACTTATTATGCTCGGAAGACGTACGATTTCGTTTTAATGGAAACATCTACAAACAGACTGATGGTGTCGCAATGGGAAGCCCCTTATCCCCAGTGTTGGCTGCGATTTTTCTAGGGCACCTAGAAAATACATCATTAAAGAGTGACATAAGTAAATGTGCTCAATATATACGGTACGTGGATGATATATTTCTTGTACTTAAGAACAGGTCGCAATCACGAACATTGCTTCAAAGTTTCAACAAAGCACATAAGAATATCGGCTTCACGTCAGAGCACGAGAAAGATGACTGTCTGCCTTTCCTAGATGTACTATTAAAGAAAGAAACTAATGGTAAATTAAACAGAACAATTTACCATAAACCAACATGGTCTGCACAGTATTTGCATTACAGCAGTTTTGTGCCATTTCAATATAAATTATCAACAGTTCGTGGTTGCTTTTCAAAAATTGACAGGTTGGTTAGTCAAGATTCAAAAGAAAATGAATATAATGAAGCAATTAACGATTTAATGTCTAATGGCTATCCCAGACAATTAATTGAATCAATTATTAAAAGGGGAGTTAACCAGAAACAGACGTATTATGGGCCAGAAAAGAAAACGGTCTACCTGAACATCCCATTTAAGGGGGATGCAGTTTCCCGAATGGCACAAAAGAAAGTTGAAGCAGCGTTGACACGCACATTTAATGCAGCCAAACTACGAGTGTTATTTAGGGTAACACACTTGCCTTTACCAGCAATCAAAGAGAAACAGCCGTTAATGTCGATATCAAATATTATTTATCAATATACATGCGCAAGTTGTCGATCAACTTACGTAGGCCGATCGACCAGACGGTTAATTACTCGAATGAGAGAACATTGCAACTTGAACGCCTGTTTTAAATCAAATGGTGAATACACGTCTGCTATTGCGCAACACATCATCAAAACAACGCACGTATGTTCTCCAGACATAGCATTCAAAGTAATTACTAAATGCAAAAACAAAGGGAGCTAGCCACATACGAAGCCTTATGGATAAAAAAAAATTGCAGCCGGATTTATGTAAGCAGAAGAAGCACGTACAAGCATTGAGCTTGAACTGGATGTGACGCACGCAATTTGATTGGTTTCTATTTTTCACACTCTCTTTGTTCACATATTTCTATCTTGTTTTGCTTTCCAATTTATATATGAAGATATGTTCATTAGTAGATATTTGAGAAGACCATGAGAAGAAGGCTACACCTAGGTAGTACGTTTGCACTAGAGGGAACAATGAATATATATATATATAATGATTTATTGACTATTGATTTAAATAATAGTATGAACTGAGAAGAACTCTGATGCGATGAAAATGATAAGCAATTTGAAGAATCGACGTTTCATAATATTTTTGATTTTTCATTCGCGAGATCTTTTTGGACCGATTTGACGTAACTCTTTGACGTTTCAGATTTTATTTTTCATTAATTCAAAGTTTAACGAATGCACAAAAGTTGAACTGTTAACTTTATTTTATCATAATCATTAATCTGACAGATAAAAGGTCTTTATTAAATGAATGACTGAATTTCGTCGGTGAATTCAAATCGAAAATATGTTAAATCGAATACTATTGAACAAATTTCATTATATAATAGCAATTAAAAATAATATCTTTATCAAGAAAATTGTCAAAGAATGAGAGAAACATAACAGCATTTTTTATTAAATCAGAGTAAATTCTAACTATCCTAACATGTTATTACCTTTAATATTGTTACATTTATATCCATGAAAAATCATTTTCCTAGATACAAGATTAAACATTTAACCTATTCAAAGAAATAAATAATGCTAATCGGGGCTTGGGCGATGCAGGTGATGAATTACAAGAATCTGAAGCACATGTGCTATTGTTTGAGATCCATTAGTGAAAAATCTTGTAAACATTAGAATAGTGCCCACTAAACTGCTTAACTTGAAGAATTGCCTTTTATATTTTATGCAATATTTATTGTATACTGACAAAATATGTTAAAATCCTTCCCTAAAACTTTAACTAATTAATTCTGTTAAAAATATCAATTTATTGAGAGAGACGAACTTTGAAGCAAACGTGCTAGATTTGAGTTCTGTTCGCGGCAAATTCAAGACAGTATTCAAGCGTTTCCAATATTTAATCATTTTTCAAACAAATGTATATATATTGGAATAATATTTATAAGAACCTCGCAAACTTGATTAAAAATTTATCGTTTTTATATTGTTCGGAATTTTAAAAATTGAAAACACACGCTATGATTTTGCCAGATGTTTCATATGTTGTGAGGGTTTCGGGTATAGTATAGCACAGGTGATAAATATGGATAATTAAAATCGATTAGAACTGTAAAACGAATATGATTTAGTAATTCGTTTCAGGGTTGTTCAAATCTATGACTAATACAGTGGATTAATATTTTATACACAACACAAACTTAAACAATATTAATCTAAAATGAAGGGAATCAAATAAAATTTAATTGGTTGTAAAGTTAGCATTTATCATAAATGATTATAGAAATGTTACTTGATTATACCATAAAACTTAATTTGTATTATAAAATTGTGCTAGTTTCTAAACACATGGTGCTCATTTGAAAAGTTTTGTATTTTGTTTAATTTTAATGGTTAAAATATCAGTTACGGAAATTCTCTTATATTACAACAATGAATAATTCATTAGGTTAAGTAAATTTAGAAAATGTTTGAATGAGACTTTTTATTGCTTTTGCGGATGTAACATAATAATTCATGACAATTATATAGATTCTAAAATTTAATTGGATAAATATTAAGCACAAATATTTGATAGCTTATGGCCTTTTGACAACCTCGAACATCCAAAGAGTCAAAAATACAGCTACCGATGACTAAACCTCTCTCAAAATTATTTGTATGGATTTTCTGGAGAAACAAGTGCTCATAAGTAGATGTAATTCTTAATTAAGGTTAAATTTAGCATACCTTGAAACCCATTATGTTGGTATCATGTACCGAATCGGCAGCCATGTTTTTGGAAACCTATTCAGACTTGGTGAATATTTCCGATAGTGAGTTGGCTAAGAAGTCGCATTGTCGAAGATTTAATATGAATTTAACTTCATTATAGAATGATTTCACATTCGTATTGGAGATTGTATTTTCCAATTGCACCCCCCTTGCTCCTTCTTCAATAATTGACAAAATTTATAGGCGGTATAGGGCGTAGTACTGGCGCCTATAAATGAGTCATCAGTAAGCTCGAAGCGTATGTGTACAAGGGATTATGCGTTTATCTTATTATGACTTTGGTTTATACTTCTGGTTTTATTGAAACCTATAAGTTACTACGTTAGCTACACCTAATACACAGTTTGAAATTGTGTGTGTCATTTGTATGCCTATACTAGCTTACCACTAAGGTCACCCTTAAATACCTTAGTTCACATAAAACAAATAGTCTGGTGAGTGCAACAGGGAAATTTATATTCAGCCACTGCAGTTTCATTTTGATGGATGTACACGTATTTGTTATTATATATATATATATATATATATATATATATATATATATATATATATATATATATATATATATATATATATCTGAAAACGTATCAGTAATAGACATGTAAATATACGCAATTATGAAGTGCACATATCAACAGAAACGACAGAAGCTAATATGAGATTATGAATTTTTGCGTAGAATTGAAATTCCAAACATACTCTATTGGTTGATCTTTATATTGTTTGGTGAGCTCTGGACTAAAAAATGAATGAGAATGTTGGTTATAAAAATTCATTATTGAAAAACAAAACTAGAAACAATCAAGTGCCTTTAAAGCAAATGATCAGGCTTTACAGTTAAATACTGTTTGTTGCGAAGAACTTATGTATATGCAAGTATGTATTAGGTGTTGCGAACCTAGTAACAAATTAGTTCAGTTGTGACCAGAAGGATAAACCAAAGGCAGCATGAACGGAAAGTATAATCTCATGCACATTCGTTTCGTGCTTACTGGCGACTCATCAGTAGGAGCCGGTATTACGCCCTTTAACCACTATATATTTGGTCAGAAGAATGTGGAATAATCGTACTAGTACATTCTTCTAGCCAAATATATAGTGGTTAAAGGGCGTACATCACCGGCTCCTACTGATGAGTGCGCCAGTAAGCACGAAACTAATGTGCATGAGATTATACTTTCCGTTCATGCTGCCTTTGGTTTATCCTTCTGGTCACAACTGAACTAATTTGTTACTAGGTTCGCAAAACCTAATACATATTTGCATATATATTAGATCTTCGCAACAAACAGTATTTAACTGTAATATATTGAATTGAATGATGTCATGCTTACCGCGAAATGTGATAACTGATATCGATCAAGGCCAGAGTGTATGGATTTACTGGAGTAACAGGTGTTCAGAAATTGTTGTAATTCTCAATTTCGGTGAACTATAGCATAAATTGATATCCATCAGGTTGGTATCATGTACCGACTCGGTAACCATAATGTTAGTACCATGTACCTTTTCGGTACAATAATGTTGGTATCGGTTACTAACACAATAGCCATAGTGTTAGTATCCTTTACAGACTCGGTATATATATTATATAGTGTGAGTTAGCGTTGAGGTCGCATTGTCGTTGACTTTAGATGATGTTAGCTTCACTATTGCAAGTTTACCCATTCGTCTAGGAGATTGTATCGTCCTATTATTCCACATTCTTTGACCAAATATTTAATGGTTAAAGGGCGTAATACCGGCTCCTAATGATGAGTCGCCAGTAAGCACGAAACGAATGTGCATGAGATTATAATTTCGTTTATGCTGCCTTTGGTTTATCCTTCTGGTCACAACTGAACTAATTTGTTACTAGTTCCCTAATACATGCACAAAATGATGAGTAGTACTGAATTTGAATTAAATTGACTAACCTAGCACTTATGTTAATGCTGTTATCTAAATTTTTGATTAGGTCACAAGGCCTGCAAAATGCATTGCTAAGTAATCCTGGAAGAATTTTTGTTAAAAAAAGAGCTCAGTAAAATATTTTATTTTGCGTTATTTTTGTGCTCTAAAACTTTAATTTTTAAACATAAGGAATCAAATAATATAAAAGTTACAATAGGGACGGCTGGATATTTAAAGATGTTAATCGGAAACTGTTTGATTGATAGTGAATTATCATTATCTTACTTTTGTATCACTAAATCTTGAACCACTAATTCAATCTACCAATCAGTGTTTACATGGATGTTGATAATATATATTTTAATGCGACAGTGTTTTCAAGTAAGTGTCCACCTTAATTTAATATAGGACTCCTGTGTATTCCTGTTAGAATTTTTTTTTAATTCTACGACCGTACTTCTCATTTTAACTATCTTGTAGAATTCAACGTTTAATATTTGTGCGTAGATTAAATCTATGCTGAATAAACTAAATAAAACTAAAAATGCCCTTTTAAATAATTAATTACTTGCAAATTGAGCGGATAGTGAAAATAAATTTTAAGTAAGTTCGCGAACCTGATATAAACGAAAACATCATTTATACAATATGTCGCGCATGTTAGCAGAAATATCGACATTTGCGCGTACTGACAATTATCGACTAACTATTGTCATTACCTGTGCCCCAAGAAAAACAGGCTAATTAGTACTAAACTAAAATGTGAACAAAAGACATAGGAAATCATATGTGTGGATCTCGTTCATAGTTGATTCGCAAATATTGTACCAGACTGTAATTCCAGCATAAAAAAATACCATGATTGGGTAAATATGACCACGTTTGAATCTGGTTTCTGTAATATAAAATTGTATGAGCTGAGTAGTCACGATATTGTGATATTGATACTATCTTTCAGCAAAACTGGATGGGAACTCATGTTTATTTTATATCACCAATGCTTTGGAATTCATTCTGATTTAAAAATTTCTGAGCTTCACGTATTAAAATAATGTCAGTAGAAAACAAAAATTTAAACACATTTATCATTTAAACTGACTGGCCTTTTTCAGGCTGGTTGGCTTATTTATCTGTGTAACGTTGTAATTTAGTAAAAGAAATATAAGTGTTGTAATAATTAAAAAAATATGATGAAGTGTTAAGTAAGAGAGAAAAAAATAGTTAGTAAGGCTGATGAGATGTAAATAATTACTAAAACGAGATAAATTTTAAGCTCGGATTACCGGAAATTATACTCATATAATTAGCAGAAAAATAACTATTATTTCAATAGAAATCTGGTAAAAAGCAAAATGCAGCGGGAGAAGCATGTCTAACAATAGTTATTTTAATATATTTATGATTGACTGAAATAATAATATTCTTGACTTATACTCTCAGCTGATATTTTTCGGAATCATAGTGTGAGTTTCATTCTTTGAATGATTATTACCATTGCTTCATAAAATGTATGTTTAAAGCCATTAGATATTGATTCTAGAGGTAATCTCTTTTGTTGTCTGCATGCCACTATTCCTGGATTAAATAGAAACAAATCTCTTTATTAATCATATCATTTCCCTTAGATTACATACTAAGACATTTCTGTGGTCCTCTCAATCTACCTCAGTTTTGTTCACCTGTAAGGCATAGCTCGGTTCGTCCTCTGAATAAGCTGATATTTGAATGCTGCTTCATCTTCCGCTCTTCTTATCTTCATTCTAATTATGGTTCCCTGTTTAGGTGTTCGAAGGTCACTTGTCGGATTAATAATGTAGTATTTAATTTTTCACGGTCTTCAGGCGTAATATTTTACTTTATATTTGCAAAATTATAACGCAACTTGATCTGATATTGCCATAATTACCCTGAATTCTTGTTCAGGATTCTAGTTTAACATTTTTTTCAAGCAAAAGTTCATTTTATGCCTCTTATATCAATTTGTGCGTGTGTGTGTATTTATTTGTAGTAAAACATTTCATAACTTCGCTTTATTCTTCAAATCGATAATTCAAATCGACTCTTATAAGAATTCTTATGGCCAGTTTGTTTTGATGTCTGTTTCCTTCTTATACGTGTTGCAACGGTAAACATGCCTAGTGACACTCGTCTAGGAAATTCGATAATTCGCTCTCTATCTCATATCAACGGCCAGATAACTTCCTAATTTCAAATTATTACAAAAAGCTAGCGTTCGTCATCTTAGGCTTCAAATAAAAGGAAAATTTCCAATTACATTTCACCTCAAATTTATTATTGTAAAGACATCGTCAGTGATTCTCACGAATACAATTGGTTAAACAGGTGGCTTTTCCATAGCTCGTTCGCAACACGGTATAAAAGAACTTTGGAACGGACAGGCAAATTTTAACCAGTGGAAAAATTGGATTATTAAACAATTTTTTTCTCAACGTATAGTCGCTAGAAGACATTCATATTTCGTAATACTTCCAAATGATATTTGATAATTTTTAATGTACTTTAATTCAACAATCTCCACGGTATTTATATAAGTGAATATAGCGCCAACGCAAGCTAAACTATAAATTGTATTCTTTAATGTATCTCGAAAAAAAAATCTGTTCATCAATTTTTAATCTTAAAAGTTAAATTTAATTATTATTATATAATGATGAATTTTAAGAATAGATAGTTCAGTGAAATTTGTACATTCGCGACGAACCTCAAATGGGGCTCTTCCTATATAGACTTACAATAAGCCATATTCTCTTGGAAATAGTGAGTTTTTAAGTTCAAAGGTTAATTCGGTTATTGTGGTAATTTTATTGGTTACATTACGGACATTGACATAACGTATGTTTCAAGGATACTCTTTTTATATTACTATGAAATATTTTGCCCTTTATTTGCTCAAAATGTTATTTATTGTAATGTCATTGGTTTATGAAAACTGTTGATTCAAGTTATCAACCAACATGTATATAAGATTGTTTTTAAATAACCCATCCATTAAACGTTTCAATTCTAAATGTGTCCATATTTTTCCTTAATTTGATTTAAAACAAGCGTGGCTACATCCGAATTTTGTCGGAGTTGCGAAATCCTCAATAGTTATTTAATCAATTTCTACCTGACTGTTTAGGCACATATTTTACAAAATTTAGCCGGTATCAAATCACCTCAAACTCAGATTTTAATATTCATTTCAAATTTTAAAAATATTCTTATTCTGCTCTTCTTGCAAAAAGATGTAAAAAATGTTACAAATATTTCCCTGCGAAAATTGAACTCATTGACAACACTCGATAAACGCCAGATTTCGGCACGTAACACCGCTTCCAGATTTTGTACCTGCTCAATTCTGGTAAATGTTACCATTGCTAGATTTTTAAATATCAAACTGTAGCTTAGATTGCTATAAAAAAAGGCCACAATATGCTCGGACAGCTTAATTTCTTAATAAATTTGCAATAATGCATTTGCCGCAAGGACGTATTTGACGAATTTTTCAAAGCTGAGGCAAAAATTAAACATAAATGTTTCATTTAGGTGGCAAACTATAAATTTGCTTTTAGAATTAAAATAATACTAATATTTTTTGCAAAAGGTTGGTTTTCATAAAAATAATTCAAAATCCTTAGGCAAGGCAGCTGAAAATTTTCTAGTGACAATATTTTCGTAGCTTTGTTATTTAAAATAAACGAGAAAACACCTGGTTACTTTTTCTTGCTACAAAGATGACAAACTAAGAACCGCTTCACACGAAGTCTGAAAATATAATTTTCATTACACAAATATTGTTATCACACACACTTGCGTATATAAACATTTTAAAATTCAATTATTCCTTTATACTTTATTATGTGTTTATTTACTCATATAAATTGATTAGTTTCTGGAAAAAGACAAACGATTTTCTCCTAAATATCAAAAGATTGTTGATTGTTTTTTCTTAAAGTACGCAATTCAAGATCAGTTTCATTTGCAATATACTGCGCTTCAAAGTGCCTCTTACTCTGTAAAAATCAGATAGCAAAAATTAAATGACAATAAGTGTTTATAACAGATATCTGAATTTAAATGTCATTTTTGCACAATTGTTTATAAATTGTATTTGTACTTTTGTTTTAAAATTAATTTTAGCCATATGAAACCAAATTTGATGATATGTTAATTTAGTAACACAAAATCCAATCAATTCTCCATTTTCATTTTTTCAACTCGTAGACTTTGATAACTTCAATTTTAAATTTACAAGGAATATTTTATGACTACCAAGTTATAGCCAAAATGCGCTTAATCTTTATTTAACCCGCTCACAATTATCGAATACCTGGATATTAGCTGGGATATAGACGTTAAGTACATTAAAATTTGAAGAGGACGTGCATGGCGCGTTCTTTTTTATTAATAATCAATGTTTTTCGAAAAGTTTAATCCACAGTCTGTAACCTCATTTACGTAAGAGAATCCTCGCGCTCACTTAAGTTAAGAAGAAGGAAAGTTAAAAATGCTTGCTAATATTGTCATAAAATCTCACACTTCATATCATGAAGACAAGGAAAACAATAAACAAGGACGACTGTCAACGAGAGTCAATATGTGGTCGTTGGAGGTCGACAAGATTTATGTCAATAAAAGTTAAATCAAGGAAATATATATTGAATGAACAAGCACTAAATTAATCACTAGGCTCGATTTGGAACACAGCATTAAATTATGATCAAAAATGAAGATTACACGAAACAGAATCGATAAATCACTCCAATAAAATAGTAATAACTCTTGACTACGAATGTATTATAGATATTTGGAATTCAAATCTACGATCTCCTAATTAGATTTATGAATTAGTCTTCATTTTTTTGTAATTTCATGCTAACATATTGTTTCTATTAACTTAATGTGGCAGTAATTAATGAATTTTTCCGTTGAATATAACTTTTATTATATTATATTAATATAATCTGTCTTTAACTAAGTAACTTTTTAAACTTTCTGTTATTACTTTATTCCTTTTACATTATTATATTTATTAAATTTATCATTTAACTAACTCTGATCGTTTAACCAGACATGATTTTGCGAGCGGTGCATTTAAACTAATTTTTATCCTTCCTTGTCTGTGCTGACATCCATGTTAATACTTCAATCACCGAAGTATTAATAAAAAAAAACTAGTTTCACGCCTTTAGAGTAATGGATATATATATTGATTCCGTTACACTTAGATGAACCTACTGGTGCATTTAATTATATTTGACGAAATAATTTATGGTTATAAATAAAGATACAAATATATCATGCATGCTATTTTTTATAAAGGCCAGTAATTTTTATGAGACAACTATAAATGCTAGTAATTATATTTAATTAAATGCATAACGATAAGTAATAACGAAGCATATACAATAAATTGAACACTTATTTCATCACTTGTCAGTTTGTTGTGTCATGATCTTACCGTATGCAAATGGACTCAGAATAATGTCCTAATATATTCAACGTGGAAATTTGGACGTTGGATGTAATTAACTTGTTTTGAAGAACAAGGTTCAGATAATTGGTCAATTGGCCTTCATGAGTTAATATGTGTTCGAAGCAATACTTTGATATAAAATATCACCAAACTTCATTCAAGATTAATAATCGCTATCCTTTTATCAATAAAAAATACTAAGGAAATTAATTTACAATACTATCATCAAAGATTTGGAAAACAATTGTATTTTAACTCGTTTTAAATTTTAAATTATGCTTCATTTAAATGCTATTTTATATCCTGTAAACAGGATCTTTGATTTGAATACATAAGCTGGTCTATGATTTCGAGATGCGTAAATTTGAGCTGAATGTGGAGAAATCAGAAATAAGATGTATAATTTTCGTCTTTTTGCAAGCCAATGATTTCAAATTTGTCGAGAATTTTACAGATAGGGCACCTAACATAGATATGCGAATAGTCAGGATAAGACATAAGAATAAGTTAGAGTATTCTGGCATACATAGACCTCTCCTAGAAAAGATATGTTTAACTATAGAAATCAAAGTGTAAATCTGACTAAAATAAAATTTAATTAGTATCAAATAGAATTTTGGTCATAGTTCAAACACAGATATTCGGAGTTCGAAATCGCCACTATATGAGATAAATACTGATGCCGTGAAAACAGCGCAATATAATTCTGGTAAATATAAATTACAAATTAAATCAGACTTTGCCACGTTTATGCTAACACACGAAGATATGAAATGTAAATATAAGTGTCAAGTCAACTGCCTCACGAATTTTGTCATAGCTAACAATGCTATCATTTTGAATGGAGTTAAGAATGGAGCAACGGTTCTAATGACCCAGACTCACTATAATGTTAAGAATTATGAACAATTGAATGACGCCGAGGTGCACACTAAATTCATATAGTGGACCTAATTGTAAGCTCCGGGGAGACGTCAAATAATTGACAAATTATATGATTGTTAATGATGAATTGGAATAAAGTACATGGTAGGACTCTCTTGCGAAGAGATAATTTCGCGACAAGCATCTGTGGAATAACATTCATGTCTAAGTCAGACAACACTTGGAGAATTTTCATGACTGAGCAGCAGTCCACAATATAAAAATCTCCAAGATTCTATGCCACAAAATATGACAACAATCGAAATTCGTAGCTCAAAAACTGCTGTATTCGTATAATATTTTTAGAATTTCGATATCTTTGTGTTAAATTAAATGGTCAGGTTGGAAAGCTTAGACGTGTTGCTATTATATACAAATATAGCAGTATGGAAAGCATTAGATTATTCATTAATTTTCTTGATATATCATCTATTTATATTAGCAAGAAGTAAAATGCTAATCACATATACTAAATAGAAAGGGATGATATTCGTGATTCCTATTTTTTACATTTTGAACGGAATGTATTTTTTTTAAATTAGTGATCTTCAATGGACAATCCATTGTCAATTCTAGTAAAAAATTACCTTAATACATTCCTTGGAGAAGAATGCTTTACAAATGATTCCCTTAAAGCTCAAAATTTATGTATAACTATTGGATGAAGTAATAGTTATTTAGAATCATGGGAAGAACGACAAGCTAAATTCTTTAAACTCATCTAATAATTTGAGTAATCGGCCATTTAGAATTAAAAAGTAGTCATGTGGTGTATTATAGTTTCGGGACGTTAGACAAAGTAGAAACAGTCAATAAATAGAAAGAGGTGTTCATTGGAAGAAAACTTACTCGCATAAATTTTTTAAAATTTCAAGTCCAATAATCTATAGTTTATAAAATATATCAATAAATATCAACGTCATTTGGAATCCTTAAGCCACTAGACATAAAATATATGGTGATTGAATTAGATATTCTTCGAGAAGTACTCAATTTTATTGGCAAAACTCTTATTTTAATTGATGCGATGATGATGAATTTTGTAGGTAAAATCGATCAAAATTGAAACTATGGCACGTCTGATAGAATGAAGGAGAATCATAGAGTCATGGTTACACCCGACTCCAAACTAAACAGGAAAATAAAATACGTATTTTTGAAGTATATTTTAAAATTAATTATTAATAAATCCTTTATTCTCGGCACTAAAGGTTCCAGTCAGAGGGAAATAATGTGTCGTGTATGAATTTCCATGTAAGGATTGTAGTCTCATGAATGTTGCGCCCAATTGATTTAAGAAGACTGCTCTATTTGAAAGCTGCGCTTTTTCCCATTCGCAGAACTATCCTGGTGTGTTATCCAACTTATCATATCTTTAGGATAAAGCCGTATGCCTCACAATGAGGACTGGATAATGCAGCAGTAGATTTAAATACCTTCTACCTAATTAATATTCTTCCATGTTGCTTCTTTCCTAATTATATGACTGCAGGCTAGATGCACAGTTTACAAAAAATGAATTTCTTAATTCTCCATCATACTTACACTTGTACTGGCTGTAAAATTGGCTTTCAGAAAAGCTCTTCCCTCACTTCATGACAACATAACAAAACCGCAGTTCGCAAATAAAGTACTCTGTAATTCACCTGGACACTACTAGACCTTTCACCTTCGTAATCTATCTCAAGGAATGCTGTTCAAAATTATATCGATTTTGTTGAAATATAGCCTGCTTCGAGAAGTATGGTGATGGTGCCCGATAAAGGCTCCGTATTTCAAATACCATTGTGTTTGATCGAAATACAAACAGTGTATCAAGGAAACCATAGTGTTGGTACCATTAACAGGCACGATATATTTTACACATATATAGAGAATTGGCTTAGAATTCGCATTGCCAAAGACAATTTCTGAAGTTGACTCTGTTACATAAACTAACATTTGTTGCGTGTGTTAATAACAATTGCATAAATCAAGGTTACGATTTCGATGAAACCGCTTGTCCTATTATGTACATAAATTTGTCAATACTACATTATACAATACTAAGTTTATACTGGCATGTAATTATGTGATGGTACTGGTGTTTATATCAAGATCGCAACCTTCATTTATATTACACTTTTACTGCTTGAATGCACATTCGTAAACTCGTTTGTACCGTTTACTTGTCCGACATTTCGTGAAAAAAATATATAGTTGCTATAGGGCGTCGAACCGGTTCCTACTGATGAGTCGCTAGTAAGCTCGAAACATATGTGAACATGTGATTATAACTATTGTTCATTCTGAATTTATTTTATCCTCTTGGTTCTATTAGAACTAATTTTTAACTAGGCACACTATACCTAATACATATTTAAATACACATTAGTTCTCACAGATTAAGAATATACAACTGTTATTTAAACTCGTCCATTTTCAATTGATATTGTTAACAAATATAATATCAAGGAAATATTAGCACTAAAGCTAGACACACGTGCTTTACATTATTTACAATCCGTGGGTCATTTTTGACTATTTACATAAAGGCATTCCTTATCATACCGTTAGGTACAAAAAATGCAGGTATTATGAAAGCAAAATGTTAGAAAATGTTAGGAAAACGTGACGAACCTGGATTAGAACATGAGCAAGTCGCCAATTCTGATAGAGAGTTGTCATATTACAATATTCAGGCCTGTTATTTGTTAGAGATGAAATTTAAATTAAAAAATATGTGGGTTTAAAATGTATATAAACACATTCGGTGGAATCCGATTGAAAACATTCATTATTGTCAAGGTTGCAAACTTAAAATTAACACCTAATCTATTAAGTACTTACATTTGTCAGTAAAAACTAAGAAATGTATAGCATAGAAGAGGTAATTTATCCAGTAGACCGCTTTCGTCCTTATTGAAAACAGTTTCAAAATTAATCTTGCTTTACAATGTATATAGAATCAATCTTATTAAAGAAACTATTTGATGTTTAAAATTACGATTCTCATGTAAAAAATATTTTAAATGAGTAAATTCTTTATGCCATAGATTTCTGCTTGCATAAAATAGTACTTCATGAAAATACTTGTCGACTTACACGGTACAATATAATTTCATAATTTACTTTCTCGTAGTTCGTCTAGCGGAGTTTATGCAGACATGCCACATATTGTAATATTATCCAGTAAAATTACATCACAAAATTCTTTATTTAAAATTTCTGCAAAATGCTTTTCAAAGAAATGTTTATTCTGAGAACAAATTTCAAATTTATTGCTAAATAAAATAGGGCATCAAAAAATTAATTTGAAGAAAATGGAGAAATAAACTTTCCTATTAAAATCAAGTTTGCTGGATTTTGCTCAATAACAAGTATATAACTAATTGCAAAAAAGTTTAAACTATTGTCATTTATGCGTACTAGTTCATTTTAACTTTCCTTGTCAATCTCCAAAATAAAATAGAAAAAAAACTGCATGGAATCTAAGCAATATATATATGATATTTAACAATGAAAATTAATGGTCACAACCATATTAGACTTATATACGTTGCAATTCGCCCAAATCTTACCAGCGTAATATCTATGAAATAAAGATCAAAAGTTTTAGCATCTATAAATCAAGTTTGCGAGCTTGAAGTAAACACCAATCCCATTGTATTTAACCAGTCGTCGAACAACATAACAAAACTACCGTTATGTTGTTCGACGACTGGTTAAATACAATGGGATTGGTGTTTACTTCAAGCTCGCAAACTTGATTTAAAGAATTGTTACCACCACTCGCGCAAACAAGTATTGTTAAAAAGTTTTAACATCTGTCTTTAAATCTGCAAATGGAATTCAATAACCAAACAGCCATTTAGATTAAATTTGGTGACTTAAAGTAAAATGCCAAATGCATTTTCTAAATATTTTAAAATAATCGGTTAAAAATGCATACCATTTTTATTTAAATTCACTGTGTGATTAAGTACCTCTACTAAAGTAACCGATATTTTATTGTTATTTACACGTTAAAGCACGTTAACATGAATTGACCTATCTTTCGTTATAGGAAATGCTGCGATCCATCTAGATAAGAGGCTCTAGAGGCATAATTACTCTGGTTAGAATGTTTTACTATGATTCAGCAAAAGTCAGTAAAAGAAATCAAACACGAACATGAATATTTTTGCCAGTAACTTACTTTAAAATTTAATGTAATTTTTGTCAATTTTGGGATTCTTCTAATTTACTTTCAACAACATTATCTGTGTGTGGAAAGGTAGGTCTGATAAACAACATTACAGTAGATCCTGATGATTAAATAGGTCTGGTAACGTCTTGTTCAAACATTCAGCAGATATTCATGTAAAAATTAGAACTTCAAGCTAAAAGATTATACATACAAAAGGATTTTTTATCAGAAAATTTATATTTGTGACAAATTAACTGTTAATTTAATGCCATTATGCTGCAGAATAATTCCTTCTACGGCGAGCAAATATTGACCAATGACAGAAATATCTATTTAGCTGAAAAAGGCCGTTAATTTTTAATTGATCCTAGAGCAGTTAACACTGGAACTGTTATTCAGCCTAATTCAGATTCTCTACAACTGAATATTTAAATGCGCCAATAACGTTAAGTGCTCAAGGGTGAAACACGGCAAGATTTTCTCTCCGGGAGAGGCTCTTGTATCCCGAAGAAAAACTGTATATTGTGATTATTCAAGTCACACATTTCAGCAATTGCCCCTTTGAATATCGCATGACTATCCTTTATTAAATTGAAGGCCATTAAAGCATTAAAAGAAAGCAGTTTCTGCTTCAACAGTAAAGTTGTCCAATCTACCAGTACATGTTCAAATTTTTTCTTCAGAAACATAAATATCCGATGTGAGTTCAGATTACTTCAGATCAACTGAAAAACATGTGAGATGGGACGATTCCTGTTGGACAGTTAAATTGGTTACTGCACCGAATAAATATAGTTTTTGTGAAGTTATATGGATCGACTATGTCTATTTATGGGTAAATGATGCAGAGAAATATGTGAGTAAATTGAAATCAGTTTGTGGCTTTTGCAGCTTAGGGAAATAATGCTTCGGAGTTTGATCGTTGTCAGCCAAAATTCTGGGAGATAACGAAGTTTGCTCAATGCGGACCAAATAAGCCAGATAGAAGCATTAAATTGTTTTGTTTTTATATGTATTTTTTGTTTAGAAATTATATTTAAACTCAAGAAGAATTAACCTAAAATTATTAATCATGTCGCTATTTGATAAGATTTAATCTCAGGCTTTGAAAATGCTGTGGATAAATAAAACATAAATAACTCAAAATCAGCAAAGTTCTATCATTGTAGCACGTCTGAAGAATTTTTGTTTAAATTTCCGAAGTAATTATATGTAGTAAAATAATTTGTAAAATATTTAATAAATTAAATGGCCAGCCACTGTTTTGTTTGAAACATATATCCTACATAAAATCATAATAATTCAACTAGATTGTTAACGCATAACAAATTAATAAAATATGTACTGATTCAGTATCACTGAAAATTTACGTGAAATATTATATTATCTTAAATATAAATCGCGAGCTTGAGATAGACTCCAATCCTACTGCATCTATTCAATGGTACACTACAGAAAATCTACCGATGTTGACCTACAGTAATAATATGGAATATTATTTATGCGGCTCTTAATCATAGCATTCTCGCAGATATTTTGCTAGTCAGGAATGCCTGTATTCGCTCAACTTATATCTGCATTTGATCGTCGATTTTCAATTTTCCATCGTAAAATGAAGGTTATCAAAGATAGTCGAAACGGATTAATAAGTTTTGTGGCTGATGTTAGATTTGCTGTTTTACATCTGGTTTGATACAATGGGATTGGTGTCTGTCACAGACTAACAAATTTGTTTTACAGAAAACATCACCAGTCGCGCAATAAAACATTGTTTTACCCTTAAAGTTGTAATAGAATTTAAATAATTAACAGAGTTACATGTTTAGTTCAACTTTCAAAAATAATTAGTATCCCATTACACATCGCATACGGTGGGTCAGAATGTTTGTAATATAGATCAGAGTATTATATCATTCTTAAGTTAATTAAAATAGAACATTGGATTTGTAATGGATTGTTATTTGTGCAGTTTTCAAAATTAAATGATGCATTAGAAACCTTTTAGGAATATCTAATAAAATTCCGGTTTAAAGGAAGAAAAAATTGCAAATTATTGACACTCACGTAAATATCGGGAGATAGATGCCCATGCTCAAAAGTGTTTAATTGTTTTATTTTACTTAAACATAATATGCTATTATTTGTTATGTACTATTTTAAGTGATCTACATTTCAACAAAGATTTCAAACGTAATGATTTAAACGTGTGATAAGTGGCCTTCAATCAGCTTCATGAAATTTATCTAATTTGAGTAAATCAATCTGCAGAATATTATATATATATATAAAACCAAAGATAAATAAATAATGCTTAAAACGGAAGTCAATAATATTAAAATTCAGCGTGGAGGCATATGATATGGTTTTTGGCATTTATTTGTAGCTTAAACCAAAAAAATATTTCATCTTGCTGACCACATCAAAGCCATAAAAAATGTATTGAATTTCTGCAGTAAAAGGTGAACATAATAAATTGTAATTCTCAATTTTGTTAAGATTTAGCATATAATAAAATAATATTTTGGAGTGCGAGCTTTAATAAAATTTGTAGCATCCTGTCTATGAGCAAACAGAAGAGGAAGTTTTATCATAAATTCCAATTTTTTCTTTCTCATATTCGTCTGAAGTTTCTACAAATGAGCATCTTTTTATATATTAAAAGGTCAAACAAAAGTGAACGATTTAAACTTGGAATGCGGATGAAGTAAAAAAACAACCAATCACTTTCTTGCATCACCTTAAGTTCAGAATTATTGACCGTACATGCTTCTTAGGCTTGCATAAATCCCACTGCAATTTGCTTATTCATTAATCTTCGTATGTGGCTAACTCCTTCCTGTTGCATTTAGAAATTATTTGAAACGTTCCATCTGGAGAAAATATGTGTGAGGTTTCAACAATAATTTGCGCAATTGAAGACGTTTATTCACCATTTGATTTAAAACAAGTGTTGAATCTGCGATGTTCTCTCATTCGATTAATTATAGTCCGGTCTCACGTCCTACGTAATTTGATTGACAACTTGTGCATGTATATTAATAAATACTATCTGACGTCGACATTAACGGCTGTTTGTTTTTGAATGTTCGTAAAGGCAAGTGCGTTACCTTAAATAACACTTGTAGTTCAGCTGCATTTACCGAGCTTGTTAATACTGCTTTAATATTATTTTCTGCTGTGCAAAAAACTGCATCCCTTTAAAAGTGATGTTCAGGTAAACTGCTTTCTTTTCTGGTCCCAAAAATGTGTGATTCTTTTGAATTAACCTAACAAAAATTGACTCAATTAATTGTCTATGATTGCCATTCTACATTAAATTGTCTATTGCTTAAGTATATTCATTGCTTTTGGTATCTGACTCAACCAATCTGTCAATTCTTGAAAAACAGCCAAGAACTGTTAATAATTTATATTTGAAATTCATTAAACTGCTGTAACGCAATACCGTGCAGATCAAGTTTGTTTATGTTTAATTGTTCTTTTTAGTTTACCATTTTAATTTTTACTAAGAAGTACATCTACGAAAAGCGGACAATCATCTTTATCATGCGCTGACATGAAACCGATATTTTATGCGCTTTATTGAAACGTTAAAGCTATTATTGTGCCTACTAACTGTTTCTAGGAAAAATGTAAAAATCATCAATGAAACTAAAGTATTGAGCATATTTACTTATGACACACATTAATGAATTGTTTTCAAGATGGCATAAGAAAATCTCACCCAACACTGGAAATAGGAGGCTCCTCACTTCCACACAATCAGTCTGTTTATGGATTCTTAAAGTAAAAGAAAACTGTACATCTTTTGCGTAGAGTGTTATCTGGCACCGGAGATGGTAATATATTTTGCTCTGACGCTTGAGCTTTAACGTCAACAAACTGCAGCTGGATTTACGCAAGCACAAGAAGCATGGTCGGATATAGATCTTGAAATGGAGGTGATGCACGCAATTCATTGGTTGTTTCCTTCGACCTCTCTATACGTTTTCATTTCTTTTATTTTGTTTTGTATATATATATATATATATATATATATATATATATATATATATATTTATGTAAATATATGTTCAATTGTATATACTTGAGAAGAATATCAGAAAGAAATGGTCCTCGTATCTGAAAAAATATATTTTTTGCATATGGTTAGGGTACTTTGAATATGTTGAAATAAATTTTAGTGGTACCATGTATCGACTCGGAAACCATATTTTTGGTACCATTTCCAGGCTTGCTGGATATAACATATGGTGAGCTGGCTTTATAGGCACACTGTTGAAGTCTTTAAATGAAGTTAACGTCAATACTGCTTGTATTGACATTCGAATAGACGATTGTACCCTCCGATTGTTCCACATTTCTTAAATAAATATATAGTGGTTATAGGGTGTACTACCGGCTCCTACTGACGATTCACTAGTAAGCGTGATACAAATGTGCACATTATATTATACTTTTTGTTCATTGCTGACTTTAGTCTATCCTTCTGGCTCTATTTGAACTAATTTCTTACTGGATGCACAAAATCAGGTTCATAATGGCATATATATTATTTCTTCGTAACGAACAGTATATACTTGTTGTATACGTACTGCCTTATCCCTTTCGGACGAGTCCAAAACTGTATCCTAATTTGACCTGATCCAACATCCTATATTATAATTTTGAGTATTCTGAACAATGTGTGCATTGTTATTGATTTTTGAATGCACATATTAACAAAATTTATCTATGCAGACATATTCAACTTTTGATTTATGAATGCCGCAGATTTTAAAAGCATGCCAAAACAACTACAGTTTATTATTTAAGAACGATTCGGAAGACTAAATATTTAAAAAATCAGTCATGTCTAAGGTGCAAAGGCATTGCCAAAACATGTTTCAGATAAAAATAATATTCCGATTTCAAATTCGCTGTTTGTCCTTAAATAATTTACTTCAAGTCACTGTTGACGTCCAAATATTTTTAGGTCTCTTTTATTTGCAAATTCTTTTCATGTGAACAAATCTTTTGAATGCTATTTGTTTTGTTTTCCAATAATAAACAAATGTTGAAGTTTATTAGGAATTACTGTTTAAATAGACAGCAAATTATTGTAAAAATGCCTAAAACTTTATTAAGTTGAACATTTCAAAACAAAAGATTTAATGATTATGCGCAATGAAAAATATTCCTGTGTTGCAGAAAAATTATAAATTTTCAGTAATTTACAACCAACTTACACCAAATGTGACGTCCGAATAAGAATATCACGTATAATCTGTAAAATGTCAAATTTTCCTCCAAAAATTTTCATTTACGCATCCGACTATCAAAATTATTTTTACGTGTTAATTTTCGTCAAGGAAATAAAATATTCTGTTATTGAAAGCTATAAAAATATTTTGGTGACTCCGACGCCTGTTCAATATCTTAGAAGACAGTTACAACCTGACGCTGATCATGGCCCTGTTTTTGTCTTATCAAGGTCGAAAATTCTTTTAAAAATAAATCTCCCTGCTGACGTGTATTTGCAAAGCATTATTCTGCGCTTGAGTAATGCTTATTGAACAACACCCACATTTTCAACCACTAGTAATATGGCATAATTGTTCGCTTAAATTTGTAACGTTTGGTAATTTATACGAAAGGAAAGGCATTTTCTACACTATACAATTCTAATTAATGGGTCAGGTGTTTATATCTAGACCGCAACCTTGATTATAATAATTGTTATCACCACCCGCGCAACCAATGTTCGTTTTATTTAGTTGATCGACAACTTATGCATACACGTTGAAAAATAAAATTAATTTCTTCGAATTTACCGGTTTCCTGCTTTTGATTACTGACAAAGTCAAACATTCAAACATCATAGCCGGCGTAGTTTCGCTATATTAAATGATTGTGTGTGTTTCTCACTATGATCTGTTTTGTACAATTTTTTTGGTAGTGCTTGCAAAGTTACCGCTTATTAAAGGCACTATTGTTGCCAAATATTAATCCTTATCGTTTACGATGCAATTGTAATGAAATAACGGGTTTTATATATAGGTATGCATCCACACATTTTTTGAAACTGTAGTGAGCTATAATACAGTATTAAAAGAACCTGGATTTTCCTTTGATCAATTAAAGGAAAAGTTCTATTCAGTTACAATTATACGTCTTCGTAACTATTTCTAAATTAGCAATTAATGGGCTTACACTCTATTTAATTACCAGAATATGGATAATTTTATTTAAGCCTTATCTGCAGTCATTTTCTGACAAATATTAGCATTAAAAGCATTTGAAAATGTACAAATGGGGATTACGTACGAATTGCGTCCTTTTTGTCACAATTAAAACGCTTTATTTTAATGTTGCAAAAATCGTTTTAATCAGATTACACTCATTGTGGTTTTATCCCAATTGTTCGGATTTGTATCGCAACAAGCATACAACAACGAAAATCAGAAACTTGCTGTGATTCTAACCGTCACCTATGAAAAACACTGCTTATGTATTGTGAAATTACTAAAAAAATCCATTCAGGCAATTTATTCCTTATTGAATACTTTCTCCTTATTAATCGATTAACAAAATCGCGTTTTAAACGATGGTTGTATTACTTACTTCTCACGGACAACTAGGTGAATTTATTGTTTAAAACTGATTAACATTTGTATTTGATGGAATGAAATATATTTATCAATCAAGAGCTCCGGCATGCATGTCTATATGTATGTTGCAAATATTTTCGGTTTTCAAAAAACCATAAAAATGATCATGTCTTCAAATGTTTGCACTGAAGTATTAAATAATCAATAAAATCGGATTTGTTGCTTCCAATGAGAATTTTAAAGAATAAATTCTATTATTTTCCTTCAATTTATACTTTTTGTATGTGTATCGTAAGAGATTCCAATGACATGGTTCTATTTAGTAAGAAAGCTACGCAGATTCAAAGTGCAACGTCATACAAATTTCTTTACGGTATGCTGCTTTTACCGTAGGTTTAAATTTTTTTATGATGACAATTTTTTCGCATACAAAATTGATTTCAGTTTTGTGAACATAAATTTTCTAATATATTTAAAAAATGTTTTTCATTAATTAATTTTTTTTATTCAATGCAAAAAATTCTTTCAAAATATATTATTAACATGTAAATATATTTTCTTCAATGAAATGGACGAATTTTAACTTAATAATGAAAATAACATTATTCATCGGAAAATATTTGACTAAATAACACATCATAAACGTATCGAAATTTAAATTTTCCTGCGATTCTGCAATCAGGCTTACGATATTTTTAAAATTAATTCATTTGCTAAATTTTTTTGCTCCAACTTTTATTGCCCCTTAATTGCATTTTGTTTCTAAGTATATCATTCTTGTCAATAAACACCCTAAAATTTGGCTAACTTGACAAATACCACAGAAGCAAGCCCCTTGTTCTATGATGAATTGTTTATGAAAACACTTCGGTTATATTTATGTATAATCTTGTATTTCAAATAAACATTTAGATATTTCATAAAATCTAAATGCAAGAATGACATTTCATTGTTTATGACATACCGTTTTTATGTCTCAACCAAAGTTTGGTAAATTTAATGCCATTTTGGAGTTTCAACACGCCGAAATTACTTATCTTCCACAATAATGTACTGCGAAAACTCGTAAAAACTAGTAGTTTACGAGAAGAAATGCATGGTTAAATCTTAGAAATATAAACCTACTTTATTTAATATTAAAATGACAAATACTAATAAATGTGCAAGACATTAAGCTTTAAAATATCATCGGTACTACAACTCAAATTTAAACTAAATTAATTTATTAAATTTACCATAAATGAATTAAAATCATTAGTTGTAAAAATATTTAATGGGTTATGCCAACTGTCACGGTTCATGTATCATAAAGAATGTATATATATATATATATATATATATATATATATATATATATATATATATATATATATATATATATATATAATATATATATATATATATATATATATATCTAGTACTCTTCCCATTATCAAAAACATAAAGAAATTTTATCAGATACACGAAATGCTTCTTTCTCATTATCTTCTCAATTATCTATTGATGAACATCTCTTTATTTATAAATTGAAAAGAAAAACACGATAGAAAAATTTTAACATGAAGAGAGTGTGAAATAAGGGAAACAACTAATCAATTGCGTCCTTCACGTCCAGCTGAAGCTCAATGCCTGAACATGCTTCTTCTGCTTGCATAAATCAAGCTGCAATCTATAAGGCTTCGTATGTGGCTAGTTCTTCTTTTATTGCATTTAGTAATTATTTTAAATGCTTCATCTGGAGAACATACGTGTGGTGTTTCAACGATGTTTGGTACAATTTCAGACCTATATTCACCATTTGATTTAAAACAGGCGTTTAAGTTACAATGTCCTATCATTCGAGTAATAAACCGTCTGGTCGATCGTCCTACGTAATTTGATTCAAAACGCATTCATGTATATTTGTAAATAATATTTGATGTCGAAATTAATGGCTGTTTCTTTCTGTTTGTTGGTAACGGTAAGTGTGTTGTTTCCCTTTCTTGACACTCTCTCCATGTATAAATATTTCTATCATGTTTTGTCTTTCAATTTATATATAAAGAGATATTCGTTAGTAGATACTTGAGTAGATAAAGAGAAAGAAGCATTTCTTGTTTGTGATAACATATCTCTTCTTTTTGCACATGGGAAGGGAACTTTGAATTTTATTAAGGCTAGCACTACAAAAAAATATGTATATTGTAAATTACGAAACAGCTGTACAACTGGAAGTAGATTTCAGCAAGAGTTAAGCTGCTGTCGGCTGAGAATATCCTAAAATTGCAATAACCATATCGGCTGATGTTATTTTTAAATTAAAATAGCATTCCGCATACAGCTTTTGCTAAAGCCAATATTTTTTGTCATTTAGATGAAAAAGTAATCAAACAGATGCATTTTGTTTCAACGCATTTGCGTTTGTCAGGTAAAATGGGAAATGTAAAATAAAAATATAAATAAAAAAACATATATTTAAATAATCTATGAAATTACTGCTTAGCATTATAAACAAACTAACTGCATATCGATTTTTTAAATTATCAAACAGTTCGTATTACTTATTTTTGTTTTTTTAACTCTGTTTCGTTGCACTCGGCAAAAAGGGCAGATTCTGACAACTTAAATTATGCATTGTTAATAATAACTACACAATAATAAAGCCTGATTAACAAAATATCATAAATAGTACATCCCAAACCAGCTTCCGTCGAAATTATCTTCATAGGTAAAAATTTATTTGGTTTCAGAATATAAACAATGATTTTATTTTCTTTAATTTCGCGAGCTGTGGGCATGCCTGCGTGAAATTCGTTGCACAAGCGTCAGCTATTCGCACTTTGACCCGAAATACCCGGGGCATTTCATCACGTGAATGTGTTAAAATACTAATTACCCCACACTTAATGGGCAATTTTTCATTTAGGAGGAGTTAAGTGGAAGATGATATTTAAAAGAAAATAGTATTAGCGCCCTATTAAATCTTTGCTATCTAGTTTAGAATTCAACTGTTTGTCATTTCTTTAAAATATCTCTCCATATATAACATGCCAGTTCGGTTAATTTACATGCACTTTTATTCTTTAGTAGTCTACGTTGATTCATACATTGCAAAAAATGTCTCTAAGTATATTTTGAACATATGAAATACTAGAATATTAAAAATCAATTAACCTTAATACATTCATTTATATTAACAGAGCATAACATACTTTATCACTTAGGCGTTAATATAGGATTTCTCTAAAAAAAGCACTTGCTATAATTTATATAAGCCTATTGGCGCTTTGCTGGACTGTATCAATATACCAAGAATGTCAGGAACGTCCTAAAATGTGGCGACAATCTTATTTCAATTAGGTAAATAGCGGTACGCTGGTAAATTGATTTAAATTTCAAGTGAGTCTAGCGTCAAGGAAATATGTGATAATGGACTCTTCTTGGTTCAAATCAAAGAAACAATGTTTTTTGAAGTACGATCCTGTAAATTAAAAAGCAAAATTTTAATTACAACTGATTTCGTTATTTTAAATATAATGGGCACAGATTATTTTGCTCCAAGTAATTAAATATTCTGCCTTCATCAGATGGTGAGAAATATAAATCTAAATATGTCAGTACATGCTATTGTTTAACAATAGTATTCGCTTATATTTAATGTCAAAAACCTAATTTGAACTATTAATCATTTGAAGAACATGCGAAAGCTGTGATTGCGAAATATAATAAATATCACGTATGCCAGCAAGAAAAAGGATTTGACAGACGTAACGTGGAGCAGTTAATATTTCCCACATTTATCATTATTTAATTGAATACAATTTATCCGAGCAGTTGTTCATGGTATTCGTAACTCCGTCGGTACGATAAAAGCATGCTTTTGTATAACTTGACTAGATTAAACAGCTAGCGTTCTTAAACTAATATTTTTCATTAGTAAAATAGAAAATATGGATTTTGGTGTGAAGACCACTATCGGTTTAGTTTGTTTACTAGTTAAATTTAAGCATTCATGATTTTCGCAAAGTTTAGAACTAAATTAATCTGCTAAGTATTCCGAATAAATCGCAAATTCTCAATGAGTGAAACACAGTTGATTGTAAATTTAACCAAAACCATTGATATTTGAACATTTCCAATAATAATGCCGATGGTGAAAAAAACCTATTCGTTTGAAGCACGATTATTTTCAAATTTAAAATCTTTTAATTTAATCAAGGTTGCGATCCTGATAAAAACGCCTGACCCATTAGGTTCATACATTTGTCAGTATAAACTAAGTAGTATTTAGTGTAGAAAGGCAATTCATCCAGTAGACCGGTTTTGTCATTATTTGTAATTCATCACGTACAGGTCAGAATTTGCAGCGAACAGGGTTCGAATTCTGGACACTGCGTGATGTGTTCCCAATAAGGTCTAGTGGATAACATATCTTTTCCACACTAAACAGTGCTTAGTTTATACTGGCGAATGTTGTACGTAAATTGTAAGATGTCTATATCAAGATCGTAAACGTGATTAAATGTAAATGTTATGACTGTTTGCGCAACCAATATTCGTTTAACTAATAATCTTTATTTGCATAAAATGTGACGGAAAATTTTTATAAACTACGTTGCTTGATAAATTTACTTTTAAATTACTGCACTTAGGTAATGACATTACAAATTATAATTTTACATATACATATTAAACGACAAAATTGAAAATTGTGTAGTTTTATGAATTTTTTATAAGAAATTTATCCAGCATGGGGAATTGAAACTCCAGATATTTGCATTATAGCGTATTCCCTTTTAAACCAGCTGTTATTATATGATTAAAATATGTATACATTGGCTTTTACGGTAAACTTAAGATCAATATGTCTAATATATACAAATATATATATATATATATATATATATATATATATATATATATATATATATAGTGATTACTTGTGTAGAAACCACTTGTTGTTAACTCCTATGGGGAAATCCTAACAAAATCACCCGATAACAATAAATGCGTTTTTGACAAAAAGCAATCTATTTTTCGACTTTCAGCACACTATTATTTCACTTTTATGCTGTTTTCTTGCAATAATTAACGTTATTTAGACACGAGCAGTATTCTGTTTTATTATTTTTTTTCCAATTTCAAAACAATTTAAATTAACCAGGCTATTTATTAATTGATTTTTTTCTCAACTTCTTCCTACCCAGTGAAATTCGAGATTTCTGGATATTGGATAATGTAAAATATAATAAAATAATATGATACCTGTTGGCTTGTCATTCCTATTACTCAGATGCACAACTGATGATCGTTATGATTACTTATTTTATTGGGATCTAAAGAACTATTTTCATTAAAAGACACACAGTTTTTGCTTTTCGTAAAATAAATTCCTTTTTAAATTTGACAATTATTTCTAATTTTCTGAATGTCAAAATTATGTTTTGTTCACATTTCTAGCGAGGATGCTGTTTCTCAGTCACTTTCAATTTGGAAAAAAATTTGAGCGGTTTTTTAAAAAAATATTGAAAAACGAAGTCGTTTAAAATTAAAATATGAAAAATATAATAGGTAAAATTTATCTGATATGTACTAAAGTATAACTTGAACCATCGTGTTAGCTTTATTTTAATAATTTTCAAATAAATTGCGAATATTTTCTATCTCTAGGTGTATAAAAAAGTATCAATTTTCAGGTCTTCTCAGCTTCTCAATATGCATCAATAAGTTTTCAAAAAATGAAGGATAAATATATGTACTTCCCTTTACATGTTTATCAAAAATGATTGCTGAGAAATTCTGGCAAGTTGAGCAACAGTTTCAGAGATCCGTTCACGTGGTTGTTGAAATCTGATTATGCATGAACAATTTCATCTCATAAAACGCAGAAAATTAAGATAATTTATCTACCTCTCTCAAAAAAGGCAGCCAGCATTTAAAGCCCTTATTCCTGGCTAGCTTCCGAAGCTTATACTAGTAAAGATAAAATATCCCTTTTTCTCATGCCGAAGAAAATGGAGTCTAAACAAAACCTTATCTGCATAATTTTATATAATCGTTTATTTTTTGTTTTGAAGCAGATAGAGCATAAAAACTTAATTAAACAGAAAATCGATAGGAATTTTTGGTGTAAAAATGAAACCGGAAGTTAACTACTTCAACGTTTACAATAAAGTGCCTATTTCATAGTATCTGTTGAATTTTGAGCAATATATATCGAAGCTCAATTATCAAATTGCTTTGCTTTGGCTAAGTATGACGAGTAATTTATTCAGATCTTATGGGTTACATATTAAATTAATTTCAACCGCCATAAAATGAAAGTGCGAACGGCCCTTCTGTTGTTCATCGTATTCCGTTAATCAAGTTCTTGAGCAGCATACAGAATTAAGCTAACTTCAGAATAATCTATGCAAAAAGTACGCCGATGTGAATTTAATTACATAGACAATGATAAACTATGCAAAATATAAAGCCGACAAAATTTCTTTTTTGGGTGTAAAGATTGTTAAGTAACAAATGTTGCGCAAACCTTGCAGATTGGGCACTTTAATTATCACACCTGCGAGCATCGCAGTGACAAGGACCGGTGGCTAGACATACGTACCAAAGAGAAACCAAATGAAGACCCCTATCACCGGACTGCAGATGCAATTTTAACTCTGTGGATTCTCAGCATCCACACAGACGTTCCGTGGCTGAAAGCGCGGTCAATCTCATGTGAAAATTTACGTAATGTGAATTTGTAGCATCGATGTAAGAATCGTTGACCTTTATAACTGCTATTGGATAGCAACGACAGTATGGTTCTACGCGAGAATGCGTTATCGAGGAAAAAGCAGAGTACGCCACGCCACTGCTATAGATAGGCAATGTACTGCACAGAATCAGTAACCAGATAGTGTTCAGCTTAATCGATCTCCTGAAGTTGAGCGGCAATTCTACATTGTCTTCAATGGGAAAATTCCGGATGACAGACCTCACACGTGAAAGGTTATAGTATGGAAAACTGAGGAAATCCTTCACTGGCAGTCTGCGAGCACGCAATTGGACAAATGAGTGCTTTTTCTGTGTTTTCCACATAATATACTATTTGCGACTTTCAGGATAACAGTTATTTGAAACCACTGGTGTGTAGATGGTTATTGGTGTTGAATGGAGTATTAAGTTATAAGTATATTGCGATGTAGGCTCTGTGCTTTTTATTTATTCAAACGTCCAAACAATCCTGTTTTGTTGACTTATCACTAGAAAACTACTGATGACTATCGACTTTACGAATAATAGAGTAGGTTTCTGCAGGCTGAAAATCAGGCTAGTGAATAGAGTTACAATTAATGTAACATGCCTCATTCCCAGTCTCTGATTAAAGGAGCATTTTGGTCCTACTGCAATGCTATTCAAACTACAATTGGCTACGAACCGCGAAGGTTAGACTTCGCTACACGATGAAAAAGTATGCTTCTTCTACTCAAGTTGCAATGTAAATTATAGATACCGACGTATGACGGATATATTACTGTGTTTTAAACTTAATTCTTCTTAATTTACATAAAAGAAAGATCTTCTATTTGATCGTTGGATTTATTTGGCAATTAAACGTCTTAACTTGGTATGACGAATAATCTATGTCTGTCTTGCGCTATCTTTTCCTGCTAACAGTGATCGAAACGTTATTTGACGTGCTCGACTTAAAGTAGAACGTTTGTAAAATTGACGTCCAGCTAGAAAACCACCGGCAGATGGCAAAGTAAATTCACAGAGGTAAATACAATTTTACGTGGTTGAAATTTGTTTTAAAGAGTGCAGCTAAGCTTTACCCTCGTGTGATGGGCTGATTCATGTCTAACGCCTCTTTTCTCGACAATGTAAAGATATGGGCTACTACGAAACATTATTTGAAAGCCTTGGTAATATCGATGCTCAGTAAGACGGTAGAATATATATTACATTTTCACCCAGAGAAAGTCCAAACGATTAATCAAGTCAGGTTCTTATGTCATAATTTCTACACAGATGGTTGTGTGCTACTAAATTTAAACGTGCAATGATTCAGGATAACCCGGAGACAGATCTCGTGCCAGATTTTAAGCATGCCAAATGTCAATAAACCGTATCTTGTTTGAAATTTGGTCAGACGAAAACCTGTCTGCATGTTGACTAGTTTGAAAATATCGATTCGAAGGACGACATAAACCAAAACAGTGTTTTTGTGTATGAGCAACATTAAATGGCCAACACTATTTTAAATTTCTTTGTATATTGAACGTTTATTGTAACAAAATCCATGGATGTATGCAAAAGGGCAGTATTACAATTTGAAGGACACCCCGCGAAATATGCACTTCACAGTGAAGAAAATTCCAGAGTGCTTAAACGAACACCAGTTTATTCAGTTTAGTGCCCCATGAGTCATTGTGACCGATCAAAGTATACCGTTTGAGTCATAGAAAATCAACCAATAATGCCAGAAATTTTATTTTATTCATTCCGCCACGTACAACTTTCATGTTAACGATACGTATGAGCGAGCACACTTTAACATAAAGTTGCGTCTGCAGTGCTTGAGATATGATGCCTTTGGACTCTACCTGGACAAGCGAGCTGTACACTTTAGGATAATAGGCTTATCCACGCCATCTAAATCCTTCTGAATGCAAAACACCTCTGTCTGGCCAATCTGTAAATCCAATGCTTTAAGGCCACGAAACAAAATCTCATATATAGGAGCGCCTACAAAAAATAATGCAGGCCGTGAACCACACCTAAATTTTCTCGACCGCGGACTTGCACTCGCCTGTGCACTGAACCAAGGCAACCAACATGAAAATTGCGTCACAGCAGGCTGTAAATTATGGCTTATATTTTGGCAAAGAAGATAAACGCTGAGAGCAAAATCGTTTCCGTCAAAATTCCCTGCAGTTATCAAGACGCGGCGCTTCAGCAAGGAAGCAAGATTCTAAGGACTTTTTATAAGATAGGAAACTATCTTTACTGCATTTCTTTAAGTCAATACATGCAAATGTCTACTTTTATTGCGGAGCTAGCTAGAGAATAATTACGTGGATAGAGTCTGAGTTTGGATTGAGAGACGGCTGAAAGGATTTTACGATAAAGCAACCAAACATCATGGCAAAAGTATATACAAGAATGATCTTATTATCGGGGCTCGTATTAAGCGAGAATCCCCGTGTTTATATATGCATAATTTGTGAAGATTGTCATGAAGATTTAATTTTGATTTTGAATCCAAATTAGAGGAGATAGAATGCTTGTTATTTGTCGAAATGTTCATTATGTTTGTCTAGATATCCAATCTTAAGACTTTCCAATATGTAACAGTTTTGGTTTATAATGACAAAATCAGTTTAAGTATGCTAAATCACTTGAACGGATGTAATAAGTCCTTCCACTAAAAGGGTATTACTATAGTAATATTTTAATATTCTCAAGGATAGCAGAAAATAATTAATTGTGTATGTCCTACAAACTAGATAAGATTGACAGTGAAACACGAAATCGTTGCAATAAATCTAAAATCTGGTCTCAGTTATTCATTTAACTTTTTGGAAGAAAAGGATGTTGTGAAGTAGGAAAATAATAGCCAACTAAGTTTTGGATTTTTTATTTGTTCGCCCATATGCTATTTTCAAGCATACAGCAGGCCGATAAGTTTATTTAGGAAATTAGACAGCTGTTCTAGATAAACAAATGTTGAAGCCATTAGGGAATATAATATTGGATAAAAGATTGTGCATTAGCCAACCATATTCTTATTATTTACATATACTGGAATTGATCTCAGTTATTTTTAATCAAATGATTTATATAATTAAACTGTGAAGAAAAACCTGTAGCTATGTTATAACGTGCTTAAAGATATCATATTTTTACCCAATCTGTGTTGTTACGAACACAAGATTGTTCCCAATTCCTCCTTCCAGCTGCTATATCTCGGACACCCTTCTTGGTATCTCAAATATCTACTCTGAAAAGAAGAACTGGTAAAAATCCTGTACTAGTCACAACACAGAACAAGTAATTATGCAATTTCTAGTATCGCATCAAGCTCCTGTATTTAAAAAATATGCTAATTTTATATTTTCTATCTCATATTTATGTCTCAAAAGCCAAGCGTAACTGATCAGTAGGCAGCAGACGGCTCTAAACTGCCACGATTCAAAATACTCTTTCCTCCAATGAAGATGCAACTCTGCAATAGTTCAAATAAGATCTTAAAATGCATATATCATGGAAGATTATAAAAAATGTAGAAATTCGGTTGGGGCTAATAACTCGTCAAGGTGGTGTAAATCTTGAAAAGCATACCCGATCAGTGTCAATTAAGGAAAAGTGTCTACAAACTTCGCTCGTTGTAATACATGATCTATTGAATTCCAGAATACGTTTTTATCTCTTTATTGTCAAAATGTGAAAATGCTTAGTAAATATAATTCACGCTATCCTGGCAAAGCAGGTTAATCTGAACTTCAGTTTGAATTGTGCCTATAGTCTAACTTAGTTAAGCAAATGCTCCAGACGCATTTAGTGACGCTTCTCTTAGGGAATACCGATCTGGTTTATGCCAATGTAGGTTGTTGTCGAATGGGACTATTCTAAAACAATCCGAAATTTCGTTATTGATTTCCTGTGTGTATAACACGAACACGGTATTTGACTAATTCTCGAAAAGCTGCCATATATGCTTTACTCAAACTAGCTTTCATTGTCAGTGAACAATTTCTTTGATTGTAGACATTGTCTAATTTATTTACTTTATACCATCGTTAGCTCTCATCCTTATTTGTTTTTTAAATAAATTTATTGATTGAATAGCGATTTAATCTCTATTTTGATTAATAAATTATGTACTTTCCTGGGAATACATAACTTTTTCGATTGGCGAGAGCCTTAAGTTGTATCAAAGTCAGTTTTTTCTTCGATAAAGTAATAACGAATTGTTTTGCATCGGACACTTATTTATGAAGTGAATGCATTGGCCTTTCAATCGTTGTATTGTTTATTTTTATGAACCGCGCTCTGGAAAAATATAAATAAACCGTATTTTTGCAAACAGAAGACGTTCTTTCAAATAGTCTGATAAATCATTCAAATGTGCTCGTATGAGATTTAATATCAGCTAAGAATTTTCTGCAAAGGAAAGTCCCTAGAGATGAAAGTATTCGCTGTCGTTGATAAAGCCTGAATTTGTCAGATTCTTTGCAAAATAAATTTGTAAATGATGTTTTTTTCAAACTTGGCCGTAAGAAATCGCTAGATTGCTGTTCCTTTGCTAATTTATACATAAGTTTCAAAATTTTATCATAGTTAGCAACAAATATTGTAAAAAAGTTTGAAATCGACAACAAAAAATATTCATAGATATGATTTTACAAAAATATTTATTATTTTATAATAGCGTTTTCGTTCCATTTTATCAAATGATTTGCAAGAGAAATGTAATAAAATAATTAGTTTCGTATAAATGGGCATACGGTCCACGAAGAAAATTTTATTTTTCCGAAAAATTCAAATGAAAAAAATATGAAAGAAACACTGCTTACATAGGGATTAAAATAAATTATGTCATTACATGAATAAACTTATTGTTTTCAAAATTCTAAACGTCTCTTTATTTTAGCAGCCTCGTAATAGGAAAGCGTATTCACAAAACTAGCATTCATTTAAATCGAGAAACGTTTTGTGTGCGTCGCATTTTTGAGGGACAGAATATGTTTAGATAAATATCAATCTTATTTTTCTCTCGACAAGTTAGTACGTGCTCAAAAAATTGTGAATTTCATATTTTATTGCATGAATCCAAATTTTTGAGTATATTTAAACAATCCATCTTGTGTTTTTGTTTAACTTCTTCCGGTTTTAGAAATTAAGATTACAAACTTTTATCTTAGCTTGGTTCTTAAAACTAGATAATCAACGATTGAAATGCTGTACCATTTGCTTTAAAAAACTACCTGATGTGAGCAAATTTGAATTAATTTATTAAAGCACAACAGACATTGTTGTAATTGAGGCTTTTGCTTTTGACAAACAGTTTCGCATACCTGGCGAAGAAACTAATTTCGAAGAAGATTTGGAATCAATATCTGATTTAAAGCAAATAATGATGACAGCTAACGTTAGTATATGTAAATTTATAGAATTCTTTCCTTTATGAAGTTGATCTTAGTTGTTGTGGAATATAATTAAGAACATATTTTTTCTCTACCTAATTTGTGAAAATCTGTAATGTAAGTATTTTTTTTGAAATTATAAATTAATGCTAACTTTATGGACAAAAGGATCGTTGGGTATTTTAAACCAAAGCCAAGATTTTTGAAAATATTGTCTGTGTAGACTATTTTACAAATTAAATATTTTCAGAATTCGTTTAAGAATTGTACACAATTGCTAATTTTATATGGATGGCTGAAAATTATTTTAAATCAAGCACCTGGTTTTGGGCCACATATTCGATATAAACGGCTGATTGAAATAAAAGTCTGGTCTGGAAACCGGATTTGCAATCAAGTTCTAACTGAACTTGAAGCAATAAACAGTTAAATTTCAATCCTAATATTAAAGTTAATCATTTTTTTGAAGGCTTAAAATTTTACCATGTATAAACTTTTGCATCCGATGCAATCAATATATTATATTTAGCTTTCTTATTCTGTGCAATGTGTGCAAAAATTTTGTCTTGCCTCACGCTTCGGTATCAACCAGCTTATGAAATGGATAACATTTATTCATTTTCCTACATAGGATTAATTATCTTTAGTGAAACCTGCGCCCCACGTACAGCCAGTTTTAGAGGAACTTACTCTATTAAAACAACATTAACCATGCCCCAAAGCCAGACGTTACTGACATCTAAATTGTCGTTTATTTTTAACCCTTGTAAAGGCTCTCGCTTAATAAGTGATATCGTGAGATCGATATAGCTAACACTATTGCCCAACCAGGATATGCCTGATTTATAAATTCTGCAGCTCTCGACATTCAACTAAGTTTGTCCGGAAGCTTGTCGAAATTTTAAAAATTTGGCATCCATTAATAAGAAGCGACGCAGATGACACAAAAATAACATGTCAGATAAAGCAGGTTGTCTGGTAAATTTTCTTTCGTATTGGTGCCTTGCGAAATTCAACTGAGAGTGCTATATACCAAAATCGAGTCTTTACATCAGCCTTTAACGCTGTTGAGGAATTTGTTAATTTAATATTTTGTCCTAGAGGCATAGGTAATATTGGCAAAATAAAACGAATTTTCACTTAGACAGAATGTAATTGTAAAGCTTATTGCTCCAATCATTTTCAGGAAAACGGCATTAATGAGGACGAAAGTGAAAAATTTAAACATATATTAAATTTTTATTCATTCCCTAAGAAATAATTTAAATTCAAAACATTTTAAATAAAGCTAAAATATTTAAAATTATTTTTCAATTCATTGATTTTGTAGCTTCATCTTAAAAGGCTGTGTAGATTATTAAGCTTAAATTTTTATTTCGAATATTATTTTAATAAAAAATAAAAATTATATTTATATATTTATTAAATATATATATTATTTTTTATTGAACCAGTCGCACAACATATCATAAGTAAGATCAGTACCACAACCTGACTAGCACGTTCTACAACGGGAAAAATTGTTTAAAATGTAGGATAAATTCAAACCTGAGCTTCAAGTTAGATTATATTCTTCTAATATCTTTTTGTTGTAGGGTAAACATCTGGCGGTGTTGTTATAAGATTTTACGCAGCAAATCCAATGCTAAACAACGTTTATCTCCATCTTTATTTCAGTAAACTAAGATAAATCGTAAGCACGAAAAGTCAATGCCACACAAATTTGGTATTTTTCTGTATTTAATTATTTAATTAAACAGATTGCGATTAATAATTTCATCAGTAGAAAGAAAAAAATACAGGAAATATCTTCATAATTATTTAAATATATTTCATCTTTTAGCAAAATAAATTCGGCACATAAAGTGGTGTTATAACCTAAGTGTAGAACATGTAAAAAATTAAATGTAATAAATAGACAATTCTTTAAAACAATAAATAGACCATTCTTTAAAACAAGTTTGCGAGCTTGAAGTAA